>OVAQ01000475.1:16699-31516 GCA_900406345.1 Erysimum cheiri
AATAAAGTTTAAATTGTTTGACTGAAAGTTATGATAAAATTAATTCTCTTAGAAGAATAAAGTTTTAATTAGTAAAATTATAAAAACAAATTTACTTAAATTCCATAACACTGTTTTTAAAGTTGATCTTACTTGTATCTGTCTAATTCAGATTACACACTCCTAAAGCTCATTAACTACAAAAACATATATTTAGGACTAAAGAATATGCTTGAAAAAAACTTTCCCTTTATATAAAACGACGTCGTTCTCAATCTTGATCTACCAATCACAATTCAACAAAAACAAAACCCAAAATTGCGATGTGTGCAATTTTGAATTTATTAAATCGAATCAAAACCGAGATCTTTTCTAAGATTTTCTCCTCCTGTGTTTGAACATTGAAACATAAAAATTTATACTTTTTGTTGGAGTTTCAAGCAAAAAAGATTGAAACTTTAAAAGTTTTTGGAATTTTAATTTGTCTTTTTGGGGCTCGTGTTGTGGATTTTTGTAGTAGCTTTGAAGGAAGATGTCGTCATCGCCGGACATTGCCGGAATCTTAGAGAATACAAAGGAGCTTGATCGGTTAAGGAAAGAACAAGAAGAAGTTCTTGTAGAGATCAATAAGATGCATAAGAAGCTTCAAGCTAGTAAGTGTTTCCATATTGAGCCAATAATTTCCAAATTTGTGATGAACCAAATAAGAAGCTTGTTGATCTTTCTCTTTATTTGTGATTTTTTCAATTGATACTGATTAGTTATGTTTTTTTTTTTTGATAATTTTGGGTTTGGATCTTGAAGTATTAGTTAGCCAAGTTAATGTTAGAGAATTACATTGATTCAAATTAGATGCTGAANAAAGTTTGAATTTTGAATACAATTATCATTAGTCATTGATGGAAGTTTTGTTGTAATGTAGAGATTGGTTTATGCTTCAATGGAAAGTATTTGGCCAATTTGGTAGCATTTGTTCTTGTGGAATTCTAACTTGTTTAGGAGTTTTGGAATCTCTTGGTTAAATTCTGATTTCATAATTAGAAAGTATCCTCAAAGCGGATTCGATTTATCGGATTATCTATTGTGGAAACAAACTAAGGAGAATCTAAAGCATTTTCGCGTGAAATTAGCTCTTCTTGTGGAGTNTGATACTTGATGAAGCTTATTTGAGCTAGATGACCGATATTTGCTTTCGATTGTATATACTATAGATTTCGACATTTGGTGATATCAGATGTATTTAGCTGTAAGGATTAAGCAATTAAAGGAGTTGCAAACAATCTCTTTCTCTTTGTTTATGAATTCTCATGACATCAGCGTTTTAGTTAAGTTTTGTGGAGGCTCTGGTACTTATCTACCTTGTAAATTATATGGCTGACTCGTGTTGGTGTTTAATAATGCAGCGCCTGAAATAGTTGAGAAGCCTGGTGATATTTCATTGTCAAAGCTTAAAAATTTGTATATTCAAGCAAAAGAGCTTTCAGAAAGTGAAGTAACGTAAGCCAGATTTCTTCACCATATCTTTTAAGTTGCTACATCCGCGAGTAGACAAGTTTCGAATGGTTTAGAGACTGATGATAAAACGAAATGACACAACTGTTTGTGTGCCGAAAACAAATCTCTAAAAGCTTTGTGTTTAATGCAGCGTTTCAAACATTCTACTTACTCAGTTGGATTCTCTGCTTCCATCTGGACCAACTGGACAACAACGCAGAAAATTAGGTATACTTCGATTACCATTTAGACCCTTCTTTGAATATTTCATGCTAGTCCTGTAATGTATACTCTTTGGGGAACATCTTTTCTTTGAGAAATGGAAGACTTGATACTCTCTTAAGTCTCCAATGATTTAATATTTATAAGAGGGNGATGTAACAAGAGTTTCTCCTTCCATGAGAAATCAAATTGAGGCATATGCCAGTCTAAAGGGTGAACAGGTACAACAACAGCTACGTCTTTCTTCGAGTTGAATCACTTGTCTCCTCCAAAAAAAGGCTAAATTTTCTGCGACATCTGTTTAATGTAGGTTGCTGCAAGAGTCACAGCTGAGGATGCCGAGAAAGACGAATGGTTTGTGGTGAAAGTCATTCACTTCGACAGAGAAACAAAAGAGTAAGCTTGAACCCTTTTAATAAGCATCCCACATTGGTTAGGAGACGGAAGAATCATCCTTATCACGTAATATTTTGTATATATTTGTGCTATAAGAGAGAGATTTTGAGAACTTTTCATGAATCTGATGGTCAATAGTCAAGTATTCATATAGTTGGATTAAACTGGTAGATAGCCGTTATGACGCAATTATGGTAAATATATTACTCTTCTATAGATTCATATATGAGTCTAAAAAATGTTTCAAACATTTTCTCAGAGTTGAAGTACTTGATGAAGAACCAGGAGATGATGAAGAAGGAGGTGGCCAGAGGTAACTAAGACCTCTGTACAACTCAGAAAACTTTTGCAATGACATTGAGTAACTTACTGATCATTCTCTTGTAATCTTTAGGACATATAAACTATCAATGTCATGTATTTTACCGTTTCCAAAACGGAATGATCCTTCAAGCACGCAAGAGTTTATACCAGGGAAACCCGTCTTAGCTGTATATCCAGGAACCACAGCCCTCTACAAGGCGACTGTAATAAGTACCCCACGAAAGGTTAGCTTTTTTTCCCGCACCATTTTAAGCTCGTTTCAACAATGCAAAAGAAAAAAACTGACCTCTAGACACTCAAACCTGCATGTTGCACATCCGGTTCCAGAGGAAGTCTGACGAGTAAGTTCCTCCACACCTTTGTTTGAAGCACATTTGGTTAAATTAAGCAATCCCAAGTGTTTAGTTATAATAATTTCTGATTCATACCAGGTACTTGCTAGAATTCGATGACGATGAAGAAGATGGAGCATTACCTCAAAGAACAGTGCCATTCCACAAAGTTGTAGCTTTACCCGAAGGCCATCGCCAGTGATTTTGAATGGATACACAATGAAATAAGAGACTATTTATTTGGGGCTAAAGCATAAGTTAAGAGCTGTTGCCCTTGTTTGTATTCCAAGTAGATGACTTTGAAAAATAAAAAGGTAAGTTTTTTTGCTTTTTTACTATTCAATTTGCTGCAAAGCTACTCTAGTAACTTAAATTTACTGTTTGAAAATGTGTATATATGTATGGGACCATTGGTATGTATCATATTGAAACACGATTTTAAAAGTTTTACATTATATATATCAAAGAAACCATTTCTAGTATGAAATTTACACTTTACAAGCTTCTGTGATGTAGATGAGAATTGTTAGAAGGTGACCTTAATATTAATTCTGCATTTGCGGTTTACCGAACCTTCTATAAACAGTTCATGTATTCGCGCCTTTTTACTGAACTTTCCATAAACGGACTCCGCACCCATCTATGAGTTTACCGAACATTCCTCGACGATTCATTCATATGCGGTTAGTCTATTTTTCAGTAAGACTCACATCCACAAGGACAACGACCACAACCTAAAGCTGATAGAGACGATTGTCCCCTTATATGAGTCTTACTCAATCTGCATTGTCGACAAGTTGTCCGAAAATATGTTATTTCCTTACTCGGATCTCGACTCGCGGTTCCCGGCATTTCTTTAAGTGGTTTTCCCTTCACCCATGGATGAAAATCAATCCCAATTAACATCAATAATCCGCAGTCTAGAGACTGGCAAAGTGGCAAGTGCTAACGAGGTTGTAGCTCAAAACGGTGCCGTATAGACTTTATGGCATGTCAAGTAATTTAAATAACACCACAAGGTTATTTTTGTCTTAACACAACATAACTTCGACGCTAGGGTTTTGCTGATAATATTAGAGTGTAGCGTTCTTTCTCCTCTTGTCGTCAATTTCTGCTACTGCTTTAACTGGTAAACCAAACTTTTCTTCTTCTCTTGGGTTTTGATCTTTGTCTCTGTACAATTAATCTTTATGGTGGTTGTCTCTGAAATCGTGTTTTGAGTTTGAGACTGAATCGTGTTTTGTATACGATTGTTTGTTTTGTAGCCATTGAAAGATTGAGAATTGTCTACTGTTCAATTTTAATCTCCGAAGATGCAGAACGAAGAGGGTCAAATCACTGAGCTTTACATTCCAAGGAAATGGTAAAGATTTTTAAAAAACTTCTTTTTTTTTTCTGTTGACAAGTTTTGTTTTTAGTAAGTAATGAGTAATGAATGTGAGAATGGTTTTTGTTTTGTTTTGGATGACAATTTTGCAGCTCCGCTACTAACAGATTGATCACTTCAAAAGATCATGCTTCAGTACAGCTCAACATTGGTCATCTCGATGCTGATGGAATCTACACTGGTCAATTCACCACTTTTGCTCTCTGCGGTTTTGTCCGTGCTCAGGTTTGTCAATAAGCTGACTCTAGTATAAGGCGTATAGCCATAGAATTGGTCCATGGATCATTGTGTTTAATAGTACTATTGATCATGTAATGAGTTTTTGTTAGTGCTTAACATTGTTAATGCTTTCTTGAAACGATGTAGGGTGATGCTGACAGTGGAGTCGACAGGCTATGGCAGAAGAAGAAGGTTGAAGCCAAACAACAGTAAGAAGACCAACAAGCTTGTTTTCTAGGTTTCTTTTCAAATCTACATGTGAACTTGTTGTCTGTTTTTTTTCCCTTTCTGCAAAGATAATTTTGGTTTGCAAGATGTTGGAATGAGATGTTTGGTTCTTATTGACCCGGAATTAACAATGAAACAACTATAAGCTGCCATAGTCCTATCTTCTGATTCAAGCCCTATAATAGTATTGTAGCTATAAACATATACAATTATAAGACTGGTGATTAGTGTACCAAAAAAAAAGAAACAATGTGTTTCAATGTGTTTATGTGTATTTGATAGAGTAATTTGAGAGAAGCTGTATAAAATATTAGCAAAACAGGAGAATGAAGATGGGAGAAACTCAGGATGAATCAGGAAGTTATTCAGGTTTTGTATGATGATGAAGGAATGGCTTTGTTGGTTACTGGGTGACTTGAGGACTATAGAAGAGCATATCCTTTCAGCTTCTTAACTTGAGATTTGCAGACAAGCTTGATACTTTTGAATTAATGTTGTTTGTACCAAAGTAACGGTCTGCAAATTCTCCCATGCCTGGAATCACACGTGAGTCCTCATTGAGGGATGCATCTATTTCTGAGGTCACAATCTTTAGCATTGGGAATTTCTTGCAGAGTGCGTGGATACCTTGAGGTGCCTGCGGTTTTTTCTTGTGTTAGTATAATACTGATGATTAGAAAAAAACATCGACAAGAGGTTTGGTTGGTTGGTCTTATACTGCAATAAGATTGAGAAAGATGATATGTGATTCTGGAACTCCCTTGCTCAGAAGCAAAGTTATAGCTTTCACCGCAGAGTATCCTGTTACACTTTTAAAAGGTTAGACATTTCTGCAACAACTGAACTGGAAAATGTAACCTTTGTCTAGCTTGTTATATGTGTTGTTACTACGAACCTGAAGCTAGAACAGGGTCAAGGAGAAAGACATGTCTACTTGAGATATCTTTAGGCAGCTTCTCATATATTAACTGCAAAAAACATCATTTGAGTGAGCAACTGTTGAGCTCAGATGTATGGGGAAACATGTTCGCAGGTAATGGAATCAGACCTGACGACCATCGTTATTCTCTCTGTGAATGAGGATTTTACCAATCTTAATTCCGTTGCAGCAAGCTCTTAGTGCATTCTCCATGCTTTCTCCACTGTAAAATACCGAAATCACAAAGCTACAAAGCAGAGGCACAAACCCGAAAAGAAATGAGACAGCAAAGTGATGTATTATATACCTTCTAATCACTGAGACGCCGCACAATCTCTTGCAGAAGTCGACTCCAGTGTACACTGACCCTGTTAAGTTTAAAGAGATAACTAAGTGACATTTAATCTTTACCATTCCTCAGAACTTTTTGGCAGCTTAGTTACCTGTTGGAGTGGTGATTTGTTTCTCTGTGAAAGGAAGATGACCAAGTCCATGTTCCACGACCTGAAACAAACATATACAACTCCAGTCTTAGTTTTGATCCTTTTTAAGAAACCTATCATCGGAAAGTTAATGGTTTATTCGGTGTTGTATACCAGTCGAATTAATCGGTCAGCATAGAAGACGAAATCATGCTTCCTTGTGTTGACATCGCGGATAAGAGTGTGCATTCCTTTGATCTGGAATGTAGAAGATATGATGAAGATGTTTGAGTATATCTTACAGAGATTGTGTTGACACAGCTTTGTACGGATATGTTGTACAATGAGGTCAATTGCAACATCATTGTCTCCTCCTCGAGGAATGATTATATCAGCATACTTCATCGATGGCTGAATGAATTCATCAAAGCTTGGCTTCACAAACTTGGTATACTGTCAAAACAATCGGAAGAAAACGATAGTACGCTATGATTAAAAGCTAGAAACAACATTATATATCTTCTACTAAAACAGTTAGATTAAGACTATCACTAAACCTGTTCAAGCACATTTTGGATATTTCTTCCTCTCTCGACGGTATCACGTTGTATTCTTCTCGAAAGCCGTACATCAGCATCTACATTGGTCAATTACAATCTTGTGAGCTTATGGCCTTGAATGATTCATCTAAAGCTGATCAAGATACAAACCTGTATCGACGAAGATCTTCATGTTCATGAGATCACGAACTCGAGGATCATTAAGAACCAAGATTCCCTCTAAGATGATTACATCACCGGGATTAACCTGAAAATTAGATCAAACTTAGACCATAATTAGTGTTGCTAATAGTTTTATGCATCTCTTACCGGACTTGATGATTCGATACTCTGGTGGATTTTGAAATCATAACTTGGAATATTCACTGGTTGGCCAGATCTTAATTTCTCCATACACGAAAGCAAAACCTCTGTATTGAATGCATCTGTGTAGTTTTTGAATCAAAAACCAAAACAAGTTTAAAAAAAAACAAATTTGAATCAAATCAATCACACATTAATCAAAATCAAATTTCTCACCAGGATGATCGAAATTATATTCATGGACCTTCTTCAATTTCTCCTCACTAAGCGAATGATAAAACGAATCCTGTAAATCAAAATTATAAAACATAAACTGTTCATATATTCGTGACGATTTTGATGAAAAACAGATTAAGAGTTGATAATTACTTGGTTCACAAGCACAACACGTTGATCGTGTAACTGAGACATTATCATATTGCATACCGTCGTCTTCCCGGAGGCTGTTCCTCCGGCAACACCTGGATTAGCAGATCGATTATAAGATCAGTGACATCAATTTCGAAAATCTCAAGACAAATCAAAATCGTACCGATCACGAAAGGCTGTTTAAGAGGAGCAGGAGCTGAAGGTGATATATTGTCACTGATTAAACAGTGATCTCTTACGCCATTAGACAATTGCTCCATCTTCTTCTTCTTCTTCTTCTTCTTCAAATAGCTTACTCAGAAGGAAGATAACAATTAACAAATCTGAATAAATAATAACAAGATAGAGTCGTTCTCTAGTAACGTCTTACATGATAAATTCAAGACATTGTGCGTATCTTTATTTCCTATATATGTATGTGTGTGTATAAGAGCGTGTTGAGAAATTAGCGGGAACAAACACACGTCATCAAGAGCTAAAGCGACGCCGTATTCAAAGCCATGTTCTAAACCGGTTTCTATACAAACCAATAGATGAAACATGTGATGAAATTTGGTAAACCAGCCGGTACAATTTAGTTCGGTTTGCACAAACCAATGATTAAGGGGATGTAAGGATGTTTTATAGGATTCGAAAGAAAGAAGTCTCTGACTCTCTATTGAAATCTAAGATGGACAGAGAGCAAAGAGATTCGAATGATCATCCTTAAACATGGGAAATAGACAAGACTGTGAAGATAAGATAATCAGAGTACACAGAGCCTTGATGTAGCTTTGAGACTGATTCCATTCATTCCTCCATAGCTTCGCCAACTTCTGTAATTTCGACTCGCTCCAGCAGAGGGGTGATTTTGGTGAGAAGAACCTCTGTTACACAATAAACCAACAAGATGAAGTGAGGACAAAAAATCAAGGTTTAAAACGGATTCAACCAGCTAAAGCCATAGTGATGCAAGTTTCTTTCTTGCGTGTTTAACAGTAACTTACCGGTTTTCTTCGTGAAGGAATAGCCTTTGCTACTGACATAGGTTCTTGGGTTTGGTTCCATGTAATTCCTCAGATATTCCTTGTTCCCCTGTTTGCAAATACCGTGTCAAATAATAAACTCAAAAGCAACAAAAAATACAAATGTAATGCAGAAGAGTTTGATTTGGTGGTATATAACTTAGTCAGCTTAATGTGTGTACATGCTGAACAGAGATTTTAGAATTATCATTCAACCAGGAGGAGAGGATCTTTTGCATTTAACTAATGGCAATGCTAGGGATTTGGGTTTTGTGGGGTTTGATGGTGATTTACTTAGTCACTGTAATAATCTCTATGAGATGATGAATTACTGACCAAAGAGAATTTAGTAGATTAATCAAAAGTTCTGGCTAAAGCAGGGTGAAGACAAACCTTTGTGATCACACAGATGTCCACGTTGCTACCACTACCCAGGTCATTGAATATACCTGAGCATATGGCTTCAGCGACCAACTTAATTCCTTCATCCCTCTAGAAGATTTTGTAACAAGAAATTAATCAGACAGAAGAATATAATGTCTCTGCAAATTGAGAGATGAATGTTTTTGCTTTCTTACAGTTAGGCCTTCTTTATACTTTGCCTCAAACACAGACATAGCAGCAAGAGAACCAGAACCCATCGTAGCGAACGGAAGAGTGTCAGTTGACCCGTGTGGGTATATCTGTGTATAAGACAAATAGTCAAATATGATGCAAATAACAACAAACAAACAAGAAAATCTCTTCTCAGTAGATAGCATTTGTCGGGAATTTGAAACTTACAGTATGTAGATGAGGCCCACTGATATCAACTCCACCGAGCACAAGCGCAGCAGAGACATGACCTTGATAGCTGAAATGAAACATAGGCAATTAAGTAACCTAAGTTTCTTTAAGACGAGTTCTGGACGAGATAGAGAAAATTTACCTGAAAAGATGTTTTTTGAGAAGGGTCAAAGCAGTAATAACCCGAGAGTCTCGACCAGTCTGGTAACGATGCAACCGCAGCTGTGAGCTAACCATATCTGGACAATGATAATAAAACCAAGATAACTAAGCATTAAGTTCTTATTACGATGCATTGTGTCAATTAGATTCTGATTTCTTTAACAGAGAAAACAAAATATGCCACACTGAAGGTAAAAAGTAAATACCAGTAACTGCTTCGGTGTCAGCCGCGGTTCCTGCACCACAGCAATATATGTTTGGTGCCATATAGTGAATCTTCTCACAGTTTTTATCAGCAACAATGGGTCCCTCAGTTGCTCGGGTATCTGCCCCTAGTATCACACCATCCTATACAAAACCCGAATATCAAAATACACATTATAAAGCTTCCACAATCATTTACTAAAAAGCAATCAAAAGACAACAGTGAGAGCACAAGTACACAAGCATCTTCACACGTTTGAATGCTGTGCTCTAAACTATACGGAGAGTTCGGAGAGCTAATAATTAGAAACACCACAATGGCACTAAGCAAAACCTACTTGTAGATGAAAAAACTTATGAAAGGATCTATCATGCCAAAAGTAAAATGCTAGCAACCAAATACCTAGAAAATTCTTACAAGATACAAGTAAACAATCACATCGATTAGAGCAATCTAATCACTGTGCCGACAATACTAAAACTTAGCCTCAACTTCTTGACTAACCAATTCTACAAAAATCTAATTTCAACTTCCACAACACAAATATCAGTGCATCTTAACACAGAATCATTCACTCTCAGCTCATTTTTCCTAAGACTCAAAACAAAACAGTTCCCGTGACTAGTAAAAGAGAACATCTCATATCAAACTATTACTCTATGCAATCTATTAGAAGAATAAAAAGCATACCTTGAAAATCAAACCAACAATGGTTGTTCCAGTCTTCAAGAAAGACGGAGCTTTAAGACCCTTTTGTGTAAGCATATCATTTCTCTTACACAGATCGAAGCTAAACCCACCTTTTGGCGGAACATCTATTGCTGATTGCGTCATTTTTTTCAAAATTGACCACTCTACAATAACAAAAAAATAATAATAATAAAAATTTAGCATCAAAACGATTACCCCAGAAGCAATTCAATATTAGGGTTGGATAATTTCTTCAATATCAAAGAGACAGTAACAGGAAAATACTAAATCGAAGCCCAACAAAATCTGAATCAAAAAACCCTCGGATCGAGAACCTTAAAGGCCGTAAAATCGAATGAGAATCACTGGAATCGAAGAAGAGAGAGTTCAAGATTAGAAGTGCGAGAGTGAAGAAGGAAGAGAGAATAAAGAAAAAAACTCACCTTGATGAATTTTTTTGCTCGAATCGAAGAATACGAACGAGAGAAGAAGAGAGAAGTGAAGCAATGTAAGAGTTTTCTTCTTCCCCAATTAACCTTTAGAGATACAGAGGACATACTTTAACATGTAAGGGTATTTTCGTCTTTACAGTTAGAGACTGAACTTTTAGGTTTAAATGGGCTTTTTCTTTCTTTATTGTTGGACTAATCCTACTGTTTATAAGCCCATTTGGGTTCTTTTTAGTGAAAACGTTAGCCGACCCAAGAAAAAAACCTTAAGATCCAACGGCTGAAAATTAGTTTCTTTTCGCACAAGTTGTAATAAGTCCTAAACCCTAAAATTACCTTCTTCTCTCTAAGGGAACCCAAATTTTCGCGCGAAACGACGTCGACCAAAGAAGGCAACGGTAAGATCTCTATCTCTTGATAAGGTGATCTGTAATCAATTGATTGTTTTGTTTGTCTCTATTTTAGTTTTATTTTTGCTTGTATTGTAATTTTCTATGTTTTCTCTGTTGGCAGATGCTAAAACAGGCGTGTACTGGGACATTGACGACTTCCCCATCCCTGAGGGTATTTTAATCCTAATAAGTATTGTGAGAATATCAAATCATGTCTTGCAAATGCGGGTTTTCATGGTCAAGTGTCAATCTNAAAGAAGGCAACGGTAAGATCTCTATCTCTTGATAAGGTGATTGTTTGTCTCTATTTTAGTTTTATTTTTGCTTGTATTGTAATTTTTCTATGTTTTCTCTGTTGGCAGAGGCTAAAACAGGCGTGTACTGGGACATTGACGACTTCCCCATCCCTGAGGGTATTTTAATCCTAATAAGTATTGTGAGAATATCAAATCATGTCTTGCAAATGCGGGTTTTCATGGTCAAGTGTCAATCTGGGAAGATGAGTTCTGCTTTGTATTGGTTCTATTGCAAGGCCGGAATCATCTTACGAGACAAAGTGTTGTCGGAAGTTCAATTTGGGGAAGTTAATTGATAATATGTTAGTGGACATTCTTGTTTGGTCAATGAAAAATCGGGANTGGGAAGATGAGTTCTGCTTTGTATTGGTTCTATTGCAAGGCAGGAATCATCTTACGAGACAAAGTGTTGTCGGAAGTTCAATTTGGGGAAGNTGGGAAGATGAGTTCTGCTTTGTATTGGTTCTATTGCAAGGCCGGAATCATCTTACGAGACAAAGTGTTGTCGGAAGTTCAATTTGGGGAAGTTAATTGATAATATGTTAGTGGACATTCTTGTTTGGTCAATGAAAAATCGGGAGGAACCATTAAATTTGGTGGTAATCTCAAAAAATATCTCAGCTTCAAGATTTGGATACAGAAAAGGAAAACTACAATCCAGCCTCACCAGCTGGGTCGTTTTCCTTTTCCACAATCCCATTTCTTGAAGGAAACGCTATCGACCAAAG
The DNA here is from genome assembly GCA_900406345.1 of Erysimum cheiri. NCBI lineage: Eukaryota > Viridiplantae > Streptophyta > Magnoliopsida > Brassicales > Brassicaceae > Erysimum > Erysimum cheiri. Next base: position 28,566 of record OVAQ01000475.1, read on the forward strand.
CCGAAGCTCACCTGAGCCTAAAACAGGCGTCTTCTGGAACATGGAGGACTGCCCAATCCCCGAGGGTCTTGATCGCGATAAGATGTATCAGAATGTCAAATCAGCTCTTGCAAATCAGGGTTGTTATGGTGAAGTGTCAATCACGGCTTATTGTGAAGGTGAGTTTCCCTCTTAACATTTGTATTTTCTTTTAACTTAAACATCTCTGTTCATATATACATATGCTTTCAGGAGATGAATCTTGGAGATTCAAGAAAATGCTAAGGGACATTCTTTTCTGGGTGCTGCGAAATCATGTGCACTATCCTAAGACAGTTTCCACTTTGATGGTCATTTCAAGTATCTCAGGAAGCAGGAAGTTCGCCTCTGTTCTTCAATCTTTGGTTTCGAGAGACTACAATGTCCTCTTAGCACTGCCTGATGCAGTCGAGTATGTAATCTGGTTTTGGCTGTATCCAAGGCTATCAAGCGGTCTTGCCAACAAGTGGAAGAACAGAAGATCAGACCGGAGAAAAAGGAAGAGGTTGACATTAGAATCTAAGTCTCATGTGAAGAAAGCTAGCAAACTTTCCCTATTGACTAAAGTAAATTACAAAAGTAAGACCTCTCTCTCAATTGAAAATGGCTATTGCAATTCACATGTTCTGCTTCAAGCGTTTGCAGAGGCTAAAATAGGTATCTTCTGGAACATGGACAACTGCCAGATCTCCGTCTGTCATGGTGTGGATCGGAATATCAAATTAGCTCTTGGAGACGAGGGTTATCATGGTGACATGTCAATCAGGGCTTATCGGGATAAGAGATGTAGCTTTGGCCATTGGAGTAAATCACTTGTTTATGGCTTCTCCTTTTTTGTTAAACCTTGTCAGAGGCTAATATAGGCGTCTTCTGGAACATCGAGAACTGCCCAATACCTGGTGGTCTCGATCCTCGTACGTTTCTTGAGAATATCAAGTTAGCTCTTGCGAATCACGGTTGTCACGGGGACGTGTCAATCACGGCTTATCGTGACAAGAATACGAGCCTAGATGACTTTTCCGTCACTCAAAATATCACCTTGGTACCTGCAGGTGAAAGATTCCTTGACTTCTTTAACACTGTTTCCTCTTTTGTTACTTATACATAATGCATGTATTATATACATTTTCAGGAGATGAATATGCGAGGATTAAGAAAATGTTGAAGGACATTCTTTTATGGGCACTGGAAAATCCTAAAACATCAAGTGTGATGGTGATCTCAGATAACATCCCCGATAACGTTTATGAAGCTATTGACGCTTTGAAGTCGAGAGGCTACAATTTTCTCTTAGCAAATCCTAATGGCGTCGGATATGCAAACTCTGTATGGCTTTCGAGAAGCCTATTTGATGGAGAAAACCCTATTTGGCGGAAGTGAAAAATTTCGTCCAATGCCACAATCTTCCAAAGAGTACTGATACCTACAAAGTAAAAAGTAAAACTTTGTTTTCTGGCGAAACGCTTTGAGTTTGTGTGTGTAAATATTGACTTGTTATCTTTCTTATGTTAAACTCTGTTTTGGTTTCAAATGATTAGAAACACTAGGTTTGTTTGATATTTGACTTGACATCTTTCTTGTGTTGATTTTGATGTTTTTATGCATTACTTAGTTTCTCGAAGNACTAGGTTTGTTTGATATTTGACTTGACATCTTTCTTGTGTTAAACTCTGTTTTGGGTTCAAATGATTTTGATGTTTTTATGCATTACTTAGTTTCTCGAAGAATGCCTAATTAATTTTTAAGTACATCTATTATCAATATTTTCCTAATACTAGAAGAAATTTAATACTTAAATTAAGGAGACAATTTTATTCATCTTAAATCTTAGATAATCTGAACAAACAAATTTATGAAGGCATTGCGTGTGGTTGGTAGCATACTAGTCCTCTCGCTGAATGTGTCACGTAACAAAAACAGACGACACACAACCCAATTTTGTTAGGTTCGGAAGAATGGTTTAACTCTGTTGGACTATAATAAATTTTAAAAAAATATTTAATAAATTATTTGAGCATTAAAATTAAATAAAAATTTAATAAACAATCATCAAGCTAACCTAATCCTACCTGAAGACTCTAGTAAAGTACTTTGAAAGAAGGTCTTTTGCAATGATGTTGTTGCAGAATATATCATTTATTAGAGAAAAAAAGTAATAATATCCATAAAATTAAAAAAAAGTACACAATTATCCAAAGAAAAAAAGGTAACCATAATGGATTAGGTCAGCAAATGTTTGATGTTTGGCTAATATCAGTAAAAATAAATTTACAACAATTAATAAACAATTATTACAATCAAACAAATAATGCTATAAGAAATTGAAAAAAAAAAGAAAGAAAGAGAACGTACTTAGAAAGATTTTGAAGAAAAAATAGCAAGCCATTTTTGTGTGATAATCATTTTGTTTACGCAATCTATTATGAAAAAAAAAATTATTAAATAACAGAAACAACTCTTAAAAAATAGAAATAAAATAGTTAAATTATATTTTTTACATGCGCGTCGATCCATCGAAGGTAAATTAATAAACTCAAATAAAGTGATCCTATCTAACTGAGCTTTTTGAACTTGCGTAAAACGTTTTGTGATATCCCCAAGTATTTTCTTGAAGTTCACAACAACTAATATTTTGTGAATCTTCAAGTATCTTCTTGAAGTTCACAAGTAAGCGGACAAAGTTGCAACAACTTATATTGGCACGAAAGAAAGATGCGACAAAGCAAACTATCTGGTAAATTGTTCATATTATCTGAAATCAAAAAGTCTTTTCGTGGCACACATGTATTATATATGATTGTTTGTTACATATATGGAATATAGTTTACATTAAATTAATTGTAAATGTGTATTTAATATAAGTCATGAAAAAATAAAACTTTAATTCCTTTACATTTTAAAAAATTGTAAATTGTTTGTTGTACATAAAAAGT
>OVAQ01000476.1:0-31516 GCA_900406345.1 Erysimum cheiri
ATTAATTTTCTAAAAACTCTCGTAATGCCTCCTGCATCAAACTTTCTCTGAAAATCTTCTCCATGAAAGGAATTGGTGGGGTTATCTAAACTAACTTAACTTCATAACTATTTATGGACGACAAGATGGACTGCTCAGAGTGTTGGTTTGGGCTCCAGATGTTTGTACGTATTATATTTTCTTTTTCTTTCTCCGGAAATAAACCTATCTATTTAATTATTTATCAATAAGAAAATATACAGTGAGCCAATGGTTGTGAAAACGTTATGTCTACTTGTCCCAAAAGAAATAAAGGACAAAAAAAATAAAGTGGCGTTCTGGCGGAGAATAACTTATAAAGTGTCTACTTTTAAATGTTTGGATTTATTTAACCTTCAAATACAAAGGTACTGTTACTGTTGTTGATATTGGCAGAATGGTTTTTAAAGCCAAAACGGCATTGTTCCGTTGCTACTGCAGGCTTTACGCAATTGATCGGATTATTTATATATCCCTTCAACACAACATAGGTCGTCGAAAGGATTTCGAAGATCATCTACCAATTACGGTAATTGTTTTTTCTTTGGATCGATGTATATTATTTTTATATTTTATGTATTAAAAATATAATTATACTATCTTTTACCAATTTCAAGAGTATTCATCACGTTTTTTTTTACGTTTTAACGGTTTTAAAAGATAATTTATTATGTATTATGAACGTGTTAAAAACAGAATTACAAAATAAAATGTCATTAATCTATTAAAATTAAATTATTAGACTATTCAATTATTACACTGGTCATCTAACATACTAGTCAAACTCTTTGTTTGCATTTACAAATATATATATAAAATTTAAAATTTGTTTTAGTATTTGTATTCTTTACAAATAAGGGAAATATTTGTCCTTCCTTATTAATTCTTGTCTCTAACTAGTGATATATGCAAAACGAAAAAAGATAATTATAAGTTCACATTACATTTTATATATACATTATCATGCATCTTTTACATCATTATTTATCATACATGTGAGCCGTAAAGGCAACATACATAACATACAAACATATTACACACCATTCTTCTTACATTATTATTATTATACCAAAACATAGAGATTCCACATGTGACCATACCATCAACTTCATTCAACGTCCTTCTCTTTTACTTACCACCCACGTTTAGTGCTTTAGTTTTGGTTTCCCTTTGGAGTGTTGAGCTCGTCCCAAGCTTCGGTCCAAGTGACCATTCCATCTGCAAGCTTGATGAAGTAAGGATCAACCTTTCCAAGTTTCTCCTTCACTTGCTTAGCCAGCTCGAGGTAGCATTGCTGCACCGAAGTGCATTCTTTGGGTAGAGCCACTGTTTGAAAGAAAGGTATCGCCTCTTCCTGCCAGAATATTCCATTGTATTCCCTCTTCATATTCTCGAATCGGTTGCTGGCTTTCTTGTGCCATACGTAAGGCAGACCCGTCTTCACTCCCCACCCCATGTGGTCAGATATCACCTACATTGTCCATTGTTTTAAATCATTAATTATAGTAAATTGTTGTCCGAAAACACGAAAAATAAAACATCTCTTCATTTCAATGTTTAGAGATTATAGTAGACAAATGTATTAAGATGACAAACTTATCAATGAACAAGGGACTATGACTTCTTTTATTAAGCCAAAAAGTAACTTGAAGATTCTTTATGAGAGCCAAGACAAAGGTGATTAATTAAGGAGAACTTATAAGATTCTTTATGAGATATCTCATGTTTAATTACCGTTATTTCCTTCGAATAGAAATTAGATTTTGCGTATCTCCGAAAATTTTGAAACGAACAAAATTCGTTTCGCTCCTTAAATTTTGGAGCGAGCAAGTTTCCGTTTTCTCCTTAAATTTTTTTAAACCAAAAAAAAAAAAAGGGAGAGAACTACACTTACCTTGGCACACCAACCAGCCCACATGTCGTCATAACCACCAATTGGTTGTCCATGTCCCATAAGCCCAAAGTACATAGCCGGGCCAATCAGCTCACGGTCAAAAGCGAGGTTCATACCACACATGGAGAAAAGAGTTCCCTTGGGGATGGTCATGACAGCATCAACGTACCTGCATATATATATATAACAGAAGGAATTAGCTTTATGATGTTTAAGGTTTATAGAGAAGGGAAACAAAGAGAATAGGTTGTCTATTTGCCTAGAGTTCCTCTCAAGTGGCTTCACAAGCTGAGTGGGAGCATCATAGTCAGGCATGTTGAGCCAAAGACCATGAGAGATCACAGTTTTAGCACCTTCCCGCATACTAAAAGGGTATCCACGAACAAAGTCGGCACCACTTGTGTACGGATCATAAAGTGTGTTGAAAAAGTGTGGTGTTGATGGAGTTAATAGATTCTTCATATGTTGCTCAATCACATTGATATCTTTCCCTGATGGATCTTTTGCAACCTACAACATTACCCCAAAAACAAAACCCTAATTTACAACCAAAACCCTTTAATTTAACCTAGTTTGAAAGCAAACCGAGGGAGAGAGAGAGAGAGATAGAGCCACTTACAAAGCAATCATCATCAATGGTGTAGATATACTTCTTCTTGGAGACCAAGTAACCAAAGCAGCGACAAGCAGAGTCCTTAAAGGAAATGCAAGAAGCCTTGTGACCCAAGATACGATTGATATCGTTCCTGTTGTACAGCTCATAGTCGAAACCTTCTGGAACCTTGATGGTCTTTGAAGGATCACCGTCCTGAATGATAATCAGATGGTATTGCTCAAAGAATGGCCTCCACATCTCCAAGAAATCAAGGTTACGGATCGTTGGGATGACGATGTCGAGCTCATCTTTCAGCATGGGCATTGGTTTCACCGAGGAAGAGAGTTGCGCCATTTGAGATGATTGAGAGGTTAAAGAGAGCTGGATAAGAGAGAGTAATAGAGACAAAAAGAAACAGAAGGCAATGTGTGATAATGAGAATGAGATCTCGAGTATTTATAGAGAGCTAAGAAGAATATTATATTACTTGAAGGATAAAATAATAAGTTCACTCTTCTTTGGCCAAATTTGCTTGTGGTTCTTGTTTTATGTCGTCATCCATTGTCTTTTTACAAATTGGAGTTACATCCTTTTAGATGGTTAATGTTCATTACAAAATTCAAGATTCCAAATGATTAATGTTTTACAACATATGTGTGGTTCAATTTTAGAGTAATCAATTTGTGCAAATTTATCGTAGGCTTTAGTATATTGCAAGTTGAATCCTATTAATGTTTTTACAACATATTTGTGGTTCAATTTTAGAGTACTCAATTTGATGCAAGTTTTTCGTAGGCTTTAGTATATTGCAAGTTGAATCCTTTGTTGTTGTTCTATAAAATATAGTTGAATTGTTCAGTAGAAGGAACTAATCCGGCATGTTCATTATAACATCAAAGACTGAAGATATTACCCAAAATGGTAAAAAAGTAAGATATTGAATGTTATCTCCTCTATAAACTGCTAAAGAATCTGTGAGCTGCTAAGAATTGATTGCTGATAGTCTCAAAATTTTACAAAAATTCTGACTTGTTTAGGGCTTCTTTTTCATCGATCTCATATCTCATATCTCATATCTATTCTTTCCGTTTATATAGGAGTTATCTCGGGTAATTACCGTTATTTTTCTCGAATAAATATTAATTTTCGCGTATCTCCAAAAATTTTGGAACGACCAAGATTCGGTCCGCTCCTTAAAATTTGGATTGATTAAGTTTTGGTTTTCTCCTTAAATATTGAGTGTTATTCGTTTATTTTTCTATAGAATATATTATGATTCATATGAACATTCAATATCTTACCTTTTACCATTTTGGGTAATATCTTCAGTATTTATATGAATCATAATATATTCTATAGAAAAATAAACGAACAACACTCAAGATTTAAGGAGAAAACTAAAACTTAATTGCTCTGAAATTTAAGGAACAGACCGAATCTTAGTTGTTCCAAAATTTTCAGAGATACGCACTAATTTTTATTCGAGAAAAATAACGATAAACCCGAAATATCTCCTATATAAACGAAAATAATAAATATGAAATTTGAGATCGATGAAAAAAAAACCCTAAACAAGTCAGAATTTAAGACTATCAGTGATCAAATTCTTAATCAGCAACTCACATATTCTTTAGCAGTTTTAACTTTTAAGTAGCATACATATTGCAAGATCGAGATTGTAGATTCTAGCTAGTATCAACTTATATATTTCAGCAGCTTGCAAAATTGTAATGTTTGGATTCTTATTTAAATTTTTTTGTAACTACCACTTGATCATTTGTTACCTCTCAATATCTTATCTTTGATCAAGTGTTTCCTGTAAGCTCTTCAAATGAATCGAATTATCTGTTTTCCAAACATAAAGCATAAATTGATTGACTGAATGCTACAAAATTCATTTATTTTTCTTATATTATTTGATATAAAAAATGAGTTACAATTTTAAGTGTTTAATACAAAGTTAATAAACTTACTTTTCTTACTGGAAATGTTTGAATATCCTTGATTAGTGATTTTTAATTATTTCATATTTCATATGATTAATATTTTTATTGTTTTGCTTTAACATCAATTTACTAATTAACACCACTTTTTTGAAATGACTATTGAATGAAAACGTGGGAATTCTAATTATGTTACCCTAATTATGTTACGTACGTTCAAAAACAAACAAAGTAAAATAATTAAGATCTCGCCATTTCGCATATATACACTTATTAAAAAAAAAAAAAAATTGTTAAAGATAATTATTCAAAATATGTTTCCACTTTTAGGCGTTTGTTTGCTATCTCTTCCAGCCTTATATAATTTTATATATATGAAGAGTAAAGATGTAACTGAGCGTTAAAGATGAAAATTGGGCATTCAATATGGGAATTAGACGTTAAAGAATGAATTGGATGTCACATGTTCTTGATGATTCCTCTTCCTCCTCCGATTTCTTGTACGTGTAGTCGTATACCTTTCTAATCTTCTCAATCTCAATCTTTATCATTATAACACAATAATGTCGTCATTACACATTTTGTATACACATACATAGTTTTTTTTTTTTTTTTTTTTTTTATAAGTGCAGCTGTTTGTATATTTCATAGCATGAAATTTTTAATCATGATCAGCAACATAAGACATATTGCAAGAGATTACAGATTCTAGCAGCAACTTATATATTTCATCAACATGTGAAATCGCAATGTTTCGATCCTTATGTTTTGTAGTTACCACTTGATTTATTTACTTACTTAATTTCAAAAAATGAAAAATAAAATTTTAATTGCTAATTCTCTATTTATACTACTACTACACATAACTAGGTGACCACGATGAGTTCATAATTAATAGTCTATAAATTTTTAATATAATTTTATAGTTTATAATTTTTTTTAATTAGTTTATTATTTCATAAAAGTTTATATATATATTAATATATGGTGTATTTTGAAAAAAAAAAGTTTATTATTTCATAATCATGTAATAGTTTATAATTTCGTAGTTAAATAATATGATTTTCATTAGTTTTTATATTTATTTTACACGGTGATGTCAGATTCAATGAATCGTTAGTCCAAGCATGATCTCAAGTAAAGAAAAAAAAACAAAGCATGATCAAGTATCAACCTACAAAGCCCAATAATGACATATATACTGTAAGAAAGGCACGATCTGACTAACCCAGACCTGGCCCAAGTGGAGTGGATAATAGTGTAAGGACCTCAGGCCTCAGGCCTCAGAGTTCATCTTCATTTTATAAAAAATCCTTATACAGAAAAGCTTTTCTTTATGAGAAAAATTAGAAGAAAATCCTGAAAATTGATTTATAATGTAGAGTCCAGTAAATATAATTTTTCAATTTAAATTTAATAAGAAAGAGATTCAAAAAATTGAATTTTTCTAATGTAAACTTAATAAAGAACACTCAAAAAAAAATTATACGTTAAATCTTCTAATTTTTCTAGTCGAAACTGGCTTAGCCAAATCACTTTCTGCTAGCATCACTCTCACTAATTACTCTTTTAGAGTCATCTAAACTTATACCATCTATTTCACTTTATATATAGATGGTAGAGCTTACAAAACCAAATTGAAAACAAAACATATTATATACATAATCAAATATAATAACACGTTTTTCGTTAAAATAACTTAGAAATTTATAGACTATATTCACCGTGGAATTTGTCGTCGCAGTTTTCGCTAAATTTACCGAAAACTCGTCAGTAACTTAAATGCGAGAGATAGGCAATTGTAATGTTTTTTTTTTTGCGTGTTACATAATTATAATTTTTTTGTAGCGGTGTGGACCACGTCCTCTAGTTAGTTTGGACTTTTTCCCCAATTGTTAACAAAGAATAGACTCATCTTCAAAGTTCAAAGCTCACACATGACCCAAGAACCCTAGAGAAAAGGGAATGAGAGAATTCATCCTCGATTTTGAATACATCGCCGAAGGATTTTGTTGGTACTTTCTTCTTCTCTTTGACTTTCTCTTTGACTTCTTCATCTCAATTTCTCTCTTCTTCTTTACTCTAATCACAGACTTCTCTTCTTTCCTCTTCTGTCTCAATTTGATTGCTTAAAGAATCAATCCCTCCAAAATGGGTTGTTTAATCAAGAACACAGTTCATTACTGTTGTGTCTCAAGAGACAATCAGATTCTTTATGCTTACAACGGTGGAGACCAAAACAACGAGAGTCTTGCTGCTTTGTGTTTAGAAAAGTCTCCTCCTTTTCATAATTGGTACTTTGAAACTATTGGGAAGAGGAGATTTGGGTTTTTAATTGGAGATGGGTTTGTTTATTTCGCCATTGTTGATGAGGTTTTGAGGAGATCTAGTGTTCTTAGGTTTCTTGAACATTTGAGAGATGAGTTCAAGAAAGCTGCTAGGAAGAATTGTAGAGGAAGTTTTACAGCTATGATTGGTTCTATTAATGTTGATGATCAGCTTGTTCCTGTTGTTACCAGACTTATAGCTTCACTTGAACATGTTGCTGAGAGTAGTAGTAACAATGAATTGAAGAGTCGAAATAGTAATCTTGTTGGTGAACAACAAAGTGAAGGTTCGAATTCGACTAAAGCTCCGCTTTTGGGGAAGTTAGGTAAGCAAGAGAAGAAGAAAGGGAAAGATCATGTGATTTCACTTAGAGGTATTGAGCTTGAAGAACACAGGAAGTCTAATGATAGAGCGAACAGAACGGATGCTTCTTCGGCTGGAGCAGGAACGTCGTTGCAGAAGGAGTGTGTATCGAGTAGGGGACGTTCTGTTACTCAAAGCTTTGAATGGAAATGGCGGCGGTTAGTTCAGATTGTTCTTGCTATTGATGCAGCTATTTGCTTGACTCTCTTTGGTATTTGGTTGGCTATTTGTCGGGGTATCGAGTGTACACGTTCGTGATTGTGCAGATAAAAAACTCGGAAATACGCAGTTGATTCTTTACAGACTTCTTGTTCCCTTTGTGAAATTCCAGTAGATGCATTGTTGATTGTATGTGAATGATATGAAGGCTTAAGTTATAATTTTGGCTTATGTATTGCTTCAGTCACAGGTTTGTGCAAATATATGTACAGTGCCCATCGTTGGAACTATGTTTTTAGTTGTGTTCGTCGTGCTTCCAAGATACGGTAATGTTCATATTTATACTAATTCTGAATCTTAAATAGGCTTATGGTCTTAGTCTAGGTTAAATAACTTCAAAGTTTAACCAATGACCACCAAGAATATATACATTAGTGAGTGAACATCACTACCTTCCCCTGTTTCAGACCAATGAGGAAAGTCTTCAAGGCTGGTTTTGTGTCTATCTTGATGTTTGACTCTGAAGTATCAAAGCTTGCCTTGATGGGTTTAAACCAGCATCTCTGGTTTTTCAAGTTCTCTATATAAAGAAGCAAACATTTGGATTACACAAACCTGATAGAATAGACCAAGATATTGGTGAACCTTCATAAACACTATACTGGCTATGTTTTCAATCAATATCATTAAGCTTGATTGAGTTGAAGATAAGACTCATTTAGTTCTAATTCGCATTTGTGTTTTATGCATAGGTAATGAAGATTCTTCATAAAATAACCAATTGAAAAACATGATAAATCTCAATATCTCTAGTTTCAGATTCCGGATGTAAAACATATTGATGATACTTATATAAGGGGTTGCCTCTATAAAACTACCCGTATTTATCGCTTTCTCAGTTTTCTACCCAAACTTTTCGGCCCTTTATAAAACTACTTTTTTTTTTATAAAACTACCTAAACTAAATTTTTCTTTATAAACCAACATATACTTTTAGTTTTATGTATAAATCTACCCCTACATTTGATTTTGATAATTGTGATTTCTAGTTTTTTTAAGATTTCAAATTAAAACTATTTCCAAAGCGAAATCGGATGATTTCAAATCAATTTCCAGATTTCAAATCGGATGGTTGCAGATTGTTTGTGTATGATAGAAATCGCTTTGAAATTTTGAAAAATTATAGAAATCGATTTGGCCCCAAATCAATTTCAATTTATTTTGAATATTTGATTTTATGTTTTCTAAACTAAAGGACATCGTTTAAGTGATTGGTTTTGGTTGGGTCATGAGTAGTCATTCGGGTAAAGTCAAAAATCGTGGATTATAGGTTTAATTTGAAATCTTGAAGAACCCTATAAATCACAATTATTCAAATCAATTGTATGGGTAGGTTTATAGATAAAACGAAAAGTATAGGTTGATTTATAAAGAAAAATATAGTTTAGGTAGTTTTATAAAGAGCCGAAAAGTTTGGATAGGAAAGCTGAGAAAACGATAAGCACGGGTAGTTTTATAAAGGCAACCCTACTTATAAGTGAAAATCTTTTTTGGCATCATTTGATCTGGGGTCTGACTAGTTTAAACCAGTGTTAAAAAAAATGTTAGGTGCTAAGTGGGTGGTGATACAATGCCTAGCGCATAAAACATAACGTTTACTCAGGACCTAAACGATTTTAGATAGTTTAGGCGTTTACAAAATAAAAAATTATAAAAATAATATTATAAATAAAAATTATACCAAAACATCCATTAAAAAAAACATTCATGTCAAACAACATATAAACGTTTTATAACTATGTATATTAAATTAAAACTTATAAATTAAAACTTCTATAGTTAGAAATTGGTTAATACAATATAAAAAATTATATAATAACTAGTATTATAGCCTCTACTATGTAGGGGCTTAGAATTGCAGTTACAGAAAAAAAAAAAAAAAAAACTAAAATAATTTAATTTAGTGATCTATATAAAATAGAAATGTAATGGAAACAAAATAATTCTCAGTAAATCTTAACTGAAGAGATTTGAAAAATAATTGGTAGTTTAAAAAAAAAAAAAAAAAAAAAAAAAGANAAAAAATAGAGAATGTGAGGATAGTGGAGATAGAAATAGTGGACAAAACCTTACGTGTCAAATAGATAGATTTGCAGTTATTGTTAAAGTGACGGCTCATTTAGTATTAATAGATTGACTAATAATTTTGTATGACTGCTTATCACCAGTTAATAGCTCTTATGATTGTTTAAAATTATTTAAATTCATGCTATTATAATAATAATATATAATTTTAATATGTCGAATATAAACTGTCTAGGTGTTGTCCGAGTGTCGAACACTTAAACGGGATTTAGGCGAACGCCTAAAACGTTTTTTCTAACACTGGTTTAAACACAACAATAGATGAATGTGTACGAATTTGCAAAATCTAAGATTATGGTTTAAAAAGGTTTAAAGCTCTGTGGGTGTTTGGATTAAACACTACAAAAACAAAAAAAAGTTTTTGATTTAGAACGGTTTAAAGCATTGTGACGTGGTATAAAACATGTTCTATGAATCAAACACATGTAAATCAAAACCGCCCGCAAACGTGATATTTTACGGAAAAAAAAATCAACTTTTCATACAAAATACAGATCGACCGTCATGAGCGGTCGGTCACGGGAGAACCAATAACCGGATTTGTTGACTAAATAAATGGGCCAATCTATAACTTCCGGCCCATTTGTAGGCCCAATTTCAGTTTCTTCTCTCCCTACCATCATCATCTCCTCCACCGCAATTTCACCATTTACCAGTAAACGAACAAAACTCGTCAAACCTTCTTCTTCTTCTTCCCTAATGTTCTCAAGAGGTAACGTCACCGCTAGGGTTTTCGAACGTCAAATTCGAACTCCACCTCCCGGAGCTTCCGTCAGTCTCTCTCAATCTCTCCCAATTCTCTCAATCTCAAATCTCAATTTCTCTAATCTCATTACCTTCAATGGCAGGTCAATCGAGCTAGACACTTCTACGAAAACCTAGTCCCAAGCTACACACTCTACGATGTCAAATCTCCCGATCACTGTTTCCGTAAATTCACTGAAGATGGTCTCTTCCTCATTAGCTTTAGCCGTAATCATCAAGAACTCATAGTATATCGTCCTTCTTGGCTCACTTACTCCACAACAACCTCCGAGAACGATGATGATTCTTCTTTACCTCGTCGTGCTTCGAGATTCGAGAGCTTCTTCACTGAACTTTACTCAGTTAATCTCGCTTCGTCGAACGAACTTATCTGTAAAGACTTTTTTCTGTATCACCACACTCGTCGTTTCGGTCTTTTCGCTACTTCAACTGCTCAAATCCATGATTCGTCTCCTCCGTCTCCTGATGCTGTTCCTGGTGTTCCTTCTATTGATAAGATCACTTTCATACTTCTTCGATTAGATGATGGTGTGGTTCTTGATGAGAGAGTGTTTCATCATGATTTTGTCAATTTGGCTCATAATATGGGTGTGTTTCTCTATGATGATCTTTTAGCGATTCTATCTTTGCGTTATCAGAGGATTCATCTTCTTCAGATTAGAGATTCTGGTCATCTTGTTGATGCTCGTGCTATCGGTTACTTTTGTCGTGAAGATGATGAGCTTTTTCTTAATTCTAGTTCTCAGGTAAGGGTGTTACTTCTCTGTGATCTTGAGGAGTAGATGAGTTTTTGAGGTTTGTAAGGTTTTTGATTGTTAGGCAATGATGAGTCAGCAAAGTTTATCTGCGAATAGGGAAGACGATGTTGCTGCGGAGAATGGGTTGAATCATAGCCAACCAAGTGGTTCGAATTCGTTTCTTAGTGGTATTAAGCAACGGTTGCTTTCTTTCATCTTCAGAGAAATTTGGAATGAGGAATCGGATAACATACTGGTTCGTTGTTCTTCAACTTTTCTATGCGATCTGTGAATTTGTGAGGTTGTTCTATGCCTTTTCTCTTAGATGTATGTAGGCAATTATTGTAGTTGTTGTTAGATTATACCAAGAGGATAACGGAAGTTTTAAGGTTTAGGATTGAGGAATTGGATAACATACTGGTTTGTTGTTCTTGAACTTTTCTATGCGATTTGTGAAATTGTTCTACTCCTTTACTATTAGATGTTGAGTAGACAATTACTGTAGTTGTTGTTAGATTATACCAAGAGGATAATGGAAGTTTGAAGGTTTAGGATTGATGCAGTTGACAGTTAAATCTTAGTTGATGCAGCTAATCTTACAAGCTCTTTGCATTCTTTTTATGTTCCTTGGCGGTTTGCAATGTATGTTGTATTGTAATACTATCAGTCAACTACATCTTGTATTTGAACTAATTGAAAGACACTTTCTGGTTTGTCAGAGGGTTCAAAGTCTTAAGAAGAAGTTCTATTTCCATTACCAGGATTATGTCGACTTGATTATTTGGAAGGTAATCAGCCATGTGTTTCTGCTACTGAAATCTGTGTCAAGTGTTTGCATTTAATGAAGAAAAATCTAATCTTTTGCGTATTATTAATGCTCAGGTTCAGTTTTTGGATCGACAACACCTGCTAATCAAATTCGGCAGTGTAGATGGTGGAGTAAGCTATTCTAAGTTACATCGAACTGATAGTCATCTTCAGAAATTACAATTTGATTGATTAGATTTATGATGTTGATGGATAACTCAGGTTACAAGAAGTGCTGATCATCATCCAGCTTTCTTCGCGGTGTATAACATGGAAACAACCGACATTGTAGCATTCTATCAGGTAAATGGATGTGATTTTGGTTAGTTAATTTGCGGGAAATTGCATTTACCTGTAACTTGAGTTAGTACATTGATTTATGCAGAACTCAGCAGAAGATCTTTACCAGTTATTTGAGCAATTCAGTGATCACTTTACGGTGTCAAGTAGTACACCATTCATGAACTTTGTAACATCGCATTCTAACAGCGTTCATGCTCTTGAACAACTAAAGTACGTGAAGAACAAAGCAAACAGTTTTTCTCAGGTTAGTACATCTTTGTATTTCAATATGTCGATTTTGACGAGAGAGAGAGAGAGAGAGAGTTGAATCTAATCAATTTTTCTACACAGTTTGTGAAGAAGATGTTACTCTCTTTGCCTTTCAGTTGTCAGTCACAGAGTCCCTCCCCATATTTCGACCAATCTCTCTTTCGGTTCGATGAAAAGGTAACCATTATAAACCTTTACTCTCTTCCACTTCAGGATTGAATTTAGCCGGTTAACTTAATTTCGGATATGGTTACAGTTAATTTCCGCAGCAGATAGACATAGACAATCCTCAGACAATCCAATAAAGTTTATATCTCGAAGGCAACCACAAACACTGAAATTCAAGATAAAACCAGGTAGGTTTGTTTAATTTGTTTAGATATTAAGATGACGAAAAACCGATTTAACATTGAGATATGTCTATGAAATGGTGAACAGGACCAGAGTGTGGTAGTGGAGATGGTCGGAGCAAGAAGATATGTTCATTCTTGTTCCATCCTCATTTACCACTTGCCATTTCTATCCAACAAACACTTTTTATGCCGCCTTCTGTCGTCAACATCCATTTCCGGCGATGACTCTTGCGGTTTCCATCAGTCTAGTCTCTACAACATGTTGTAATATATTGTTTGTAAAAGGAAAATATCTCAAAACACATAGTATTGTGAAATATCTTAAACACACATACATGCATAAAAAAAAGTGTTTGTATCCTAAATAGGAAGAAACAATCATATATTTTTCACTACAAAGAATTTTGTAATTTTGACCGACTATTGTAACTACTCAAAAAGATATCTTTTTTGTTCTGTGTTAGGTTTATCGTAACAAAAAGATTTTGATTCCTCAACCAGCTTTTCTTACGAATGAAATAATGTATGTACGTGTTTAGACTTCATTACATAAACTTTTACTATTAGACATCAATGACTCTGGATCCATGATGTTGTGTATCTCTAAGGACTTAAGATTACAGAAGGATTCTTGTTTATCTCAGCTGAGTTCCGGCTTCAGTCTCCTCACTGGAATACTGACTATTCAGAGAAGCTTTTGAGTGAATCTGATAAACTATTACATCCGGAGTTTTCAGTTAAAGACTGGTCAGAGACTTGAACTCCAGAAAGTAAGAATCTTTGGTGGGAATTGCAAGTGTGAATGGCTCCATCACAGTCATTGCACAACAATGCTCTGTCCTCTAAGCAGAAGAAGTAGCCTTTTCTCTCCTGCAAACATATATGTTGTTTATCAATCGGTTAAAGAGCTCAGCGAGTGTCAAAAGAGAAAACAGAATGGAACCTGGCAGATATCACATAGAGGAGCACCAGAGGCTGCATCTTTTTGCAAGGTGACTCGGTGATGTCTCTTGGAAAGTTTATTAGCTTCATGAACTTTAATGTCACATGGCTTGCAAAGAACAGCTTCATCTGAACAGCAAAGTACTTCTGCTTCAGCCTTCTCACACACTTCACATTGTATCTTCATCCTTCAAATTAACCAATACAAAAACAGAGCAAATGTTCCTTAACATTAATAAGAAGTAGGACAAAGAGTGAATCTAGACAAGAGGAATAATAAAGAACAAAATTGAAAAGGTTCACATGCTGAGGTTTAAACCAACTTTGGGGTGGCATTTAAATCTCCTACCAAAATCTCCATGACAAGATCTTTTTAGAGGCTTGTATAGTTTACTTCCTTTTGAAACATAAATTGACAAGACATAACGACAAGCTTCTCTTGTGACACAAGCATGGCAAGCCAAATGTAATGGGAGGACCACAATATGCAAAAAAAAAAAAAAACTGTGGATTTAAAGTAACTAGCCATAGGGCAATAGAGGTCAAAAAACCTAAAATGTCAGAAGCTAAAAAATGTAGCATGGCATTGGCACATTCCAACTCTTTACCCATCCCTTTCCCATGCAGCAGCCAAAAGCTCTTAAGACTCATCAACATTCTCATCTCTGAGTTCATCCAAAAACAGTTTTGGTCCTAATCATAATAATGGGCCAATGGAAAAAAAGGCCTGCATGCATAGAAACTAATATAATGGGCCAGTCCAGTCCAATTCTCACCATAGATGTTACATGAAATCTCTGGAACATGAGAGAAGACCCTCAAAGACACATCTTACGTGTACCAACATAATTAGTTACAAGTCACATAGCCAAAAAGCTAGAACAATCTCAATATCTCTGCAAAATTCTACCAAAAGATATTTCAAGAAAATTCCTACTTCATACAAAGTGTAGTATATAAACACCAGAGGATTGAGACTTGCCTTCATAGAAAACAACAAGAAAGTGAAGTTAAAAATCCTAACACTTTGGTTTCAGTCTTCCACAAGAAAGTCAAATCACTAACCATGATGAAGTACTTGCTAAGCATCTTCTTCATTGGAGCTTTGCTACTTGGAAACATCAAAACAAGTGAAGGTTCTTTGTCTTCTGCACTTGAAACTACACCAGGCAGCTTGCTATCTGATCTCTGGCTAGACCGGTTTCCCGATCCATTCAAGATCTTGGAGAGTATCCCATTAGAACTCGAGAGGGACACGAGCGTGGCTCTGTCCCCAGCGAGAGTGGACTGGAAAGAAACAGCAGAAGGGCATGAGATAATGCTCGATATACCCGGTTTGAAGAAAGATGAAGTAAAGATAGAAGTGGAAGAGAATCGAGTTTTGCGAGTAAGTGGAGAGAGGAAAAGAGAGGAAGAGAAGAAAGGAGATCAATGGCATAGAGTTGAAAGATCATATGGAAAGTTTTGGAGACAGTTCAAGCTTCCTGATAATGTGGATATGGAATCTGTCAAAGCCAAGCTCGAGAATGGTGTCCTCACTATTAACCTCACTAAGCTAGCTCCTGAAAAGGTCAAGGGTCCAAGGGTTGTTAACATTGCAGCTGAAGAAGACCAAACTGCAAAAATAAGCTCTTCTGAATCCAAAGAACTCTGATTGAATAAACTATATACTACTTTCTGAGTGTGAAGAGAGTTATAAATCCAAGAGTTTTTGAGTTTCATATTGTTTGAGATGTTTTGTAACCTATCTACCAAAATCTATGTAAACTTCTATATGCAATAAAATTTTCACGTTTTTATATTGTAAAGTTTCTTGATTAGTTGTTATAGAATATCATTGTTCTTGATCCATGTTCATAAAAACGTAGCTTCTGAACATGGAGTAATGAAGATCAGGGAATGTGGATTTGTTTGGAATTGATTTATTCAGACAACAGAGAAAGTACTCTTAAGAAAAACTGGGAAAGTGAGCAGGTTCAATACAAAAGTGATGAAGAAGAAACAGAAACAGGACAGAACAAGAGTGAAATTATTTGGACTTAGATTTCATGAGCTTCTGAGCATCATCAGGAGTGGGAAGTGCTGGAATAGCTCCTTTCTGAGTTGTACACACAGCTCCACATGCATTTGCAAAGGCAAGAGCTTCCTTCAGCTTCCCTTCATCCTGCAACATTCATTACACAAACATCCAAAAAAACTCAATTCATTTGCCAAATCTAAAACCTGTAAAAACGTCATCAAAATGTCTCCGGTTGTACTTACATCGAGTATGGAGCCATCTTTTCCCAATGAGACAAGAAATGCACCAACAAATGAATCACCAGCTCCAGTTGTATCAACTGCTTTCACAGCGTATCCGGGCACTCTCCCTTTGAATTTCTGCGTTGAAAAAAACTTTGTTTAGATCATTCTAAAAAGCACAATCATATCGAATTCGATTCGTTTTTGTTACCTTTGTGTAGTATCTGCAACCTTTCTCTCCATCAGTTACAATAAGCAGCTTAAGCTTATCATGCATTAGAGACAACACAACATCATCCTTCTCTGCATCTCCACCAGTGAGGAATGTTACCTCGTCATCGCTTACCTACACACACCGGGAGATTCAACACTAAGATCATCCAAACACAAGTCCGATATTACAACAAAACAGAATATACCTTGATAATATCAGCCTCATTCCAAATACTTTTGATGCCTTCTATGGCAGCCTCAGTGGAAGGCCAAAGAGGCAACCGAACATTCGGGTCATAAGAGAGTAAAACTCCTGCATCCTTTGCGGTTTTCATAGCAGCCATGTGAGCTCCTCTACAAGGCTCAGAGATCAAGCTAATGGAACCATAGTGGAAAATCTTGGCTTTCTTGATAAGATCCTTATTGAGTTCAGATTCTTTCAAGAGCATATCCGCACTCGGGTTCCTGTAAAACATGAACTCTCTTTCACCATTCTTCTTCAATGTCACAAAGGCCAACGCAGTTCTTGCATTAGTATCGAAGCAAACTCCTTCACTGTTCACACCGTTCTTCTTCAATATGTTCACTAGCATGTGTCCAAACTCATCATCACCAAACTGAAAAAAAAAACATCACACAATCACATATCAGTCTACACCATCAATGAATAGATTCTAACATATAAAAAATCACAAACCTTGCCGATGAAAGCGGATTTGCCACCGAGTTTGGTGATGGCACAAGCAACATTAGCCGGAGCACCACCAGGAGCTTTGAGAAAACCAGTGGACTCAGCTAAAGAAACACCAGAAGTGTCAGGTACAAAGTCTATAAGCATTTCACCAAAGGAAACAATCAATGGAGTAGCCATATTTTATAAAAACCCAATTTACTAAAACAAAAGATTGTTAACACACAAAAACAAAGTTAATAACTAAAACAATAACCTCTCTTTATAAAGCTGAAGAATATGCAACAGAAAGACATGAAAATTGGGATAAGTATCAACCAAATCCTCCTAATTTGTAGTAAAACTCAGTCCAAAATTTGACTGTAATTAAAATCACCCTCCAATTTAGGGACCTAACTATCTAAATTCTGTGTCATCTTAAATCGAGTAAAGATCAATAAATCTTGCTTACATCACACGCAACGAACCAAAACTTTTATATTGAAAGTTATAGGTTTTTTTGGCTGTGTTCAGTAACTGAAATATAATTTGAACAAATCTTATGAAATGATATTAATCATTAGTTGAAGATTCACTATACATTTTTAAGGGTTTTTAAACCACAAAAGAGACATGATCAAAACTCCATGATTAAGGTTTTTAAATCTCTCTGATTCCATTAACTAGGACCCCAACAGCTCAAATACATGACAGTCCTCAAAGATTCTTCAGCTTGTTTTGTCTTGTTGGTACAATCTAATGATGAGGAAGAGAGCTTCTTAGCTTGAGAAACAGATCTTAAGTTGTTACGGAGATGCTGATTCGCTGATCGGATCAAATAGTTCCATCGACACACGCCTAGTTGGTCTTTTAATGCTTCAACGGCTCCTATACTCGCAGCCACCATCCATGTTTTGCTTGTAGAACTCATTCTCGTGTGTTCGTTGTTGTGTGATTTGATTTTTGTGTTTTTTGTAGTTGTTGTTGTTGATGATGAAAGAGAAGTGAATCGAAATATATGAGTTTGGTTATAAAAGACGAGAAACAGACAAAAAGTGCCGCGACTTTGGAATTAAAACCAGAGGACGTTGAACTGCTGGTTTCTTGAAACTATGAGTGTCTAGTGAATGAAACTACGCTTTTGGCCATTTTTGTCGTTTAGTGACCCTAGCTTTTGGCTGCCGCTGTCGTTTAGCGACCGTATTTTTTATTTGTTTATTTAAAGTTCGTCCGAATTTTTTTAGGAGAAGTTAAACAAATATCCCAATATTTGTTTATAGTAAAATTAATAAATATCCCAATATTTGTGGACATTTTAATTATTCGTTTTGATTCGGTATTTTAATAGTTTTAAACAAAATTCTCATCCGCGATCGAAATGTTATTTATATAATTAATTTATTTTGATTATTTTTAGTACATGTATATATATATATATATCAAATTTTAATATATTAATCCAAGTTTGAATAATTATAATTTATTTCATATTTAAATTGATGAATTTGCTTTCGTCCGGTTCAGTTTTGATGTCCACTTCAACGGAATTATTTACTAAAAAATTAGTGTGTTCTTGAAAGGAACTTTTGATAAATTTCTATTAATTTGACACCAAAATAATATGTTTATTTATAATAAAATGATCTGTGTATTAAATTTATATTAAAAAAAAAAATCAAATAGGACACCCTGCCTCAAAGTTGGCCACAGAGAAAAAAGAACCATATGTTATATACTCATATAGTTTCTTATTACTATTTTTTAAAAAATGTTAAGATTCATATAACAAAATTAGATATATGTAGATTAAAGATAGGAAATAACACAACAAATATCTTTTTTACAATGTCTTTATTTATGTTTCGGTCGGCAATGTGTTTTTAGTTATTAATTGTATTTATTATTTAGAAAAGATAAAATTTTTTATCAGCCCAAAAAAAAAAAAAAGATAAATTTTTATATTCGTAAGTGGTGGGCACGACCGAACGAGACCCAGACAATCCCCAAACCAGGTGCCCATAGCGGCACACTAGTTAATCCAGGAGTTAGCGAAATCCCACTATTACCCCTTATCCAATTCGTTTACAGAAGGCTAAAAGGTCATTTCATAACCCAAACCGGTAGTAAAGAATAAAACCAACGGCCAAAGCTTATGGTTTTACCTCCAATATTGTTGGCTTCTTCTCTCTTACATAAACACACCAATTCACTTCACTTTCTTCAAATCATCAAAACTCACAAAACACAAAATCACAAAACTCAAGAAGTTTAATTCTTTAAAGAAAGATGAGTTCTACTAGCAAAGCATGGACAGTGGCAGTGAGCATTGGAGCCGTTGAGGCATTAAAAGACCAATTAGGTCTTTGTCGGTGGAACTACATACTCCGGTCTGTTAATCAACATCTAAAGAACAACGTTAGATCTGTTTCTCAAGGGAAAAGATTTTCTTCGTCTGTCTCTGCCGCCGTTAACTCCTCTGGTGATAGTGAGAAGGTTAAGAAGGCTGAAGAATCTCTTAGAACGGTCATGTACTTAAGTTGTTGGGGTCCTAATTAAATTGTGTAAATATATAGTTTATGTTTCTATAATTTCTTGTAACATGATATATTTCAATTCAATTTTGGTTTCAATATATGAGAGCTTTAACATTAAAACGTTTCATTTGCTGACTTGTTGTTCATAAAATTTCATCAATACATTGACTCGGGTTTAAACCGGGATAAACCGGTTTGGTTCTGAAAACATTGGTTCATGATGAGAGGATCAATGATCTTATCCTCTTTCTTATTCAACAATCAATTGATTGTCTTAACAAACTTTTGTTTTTTGTTCAAAAAAAAAAAAAAAGAAACTTTTGTTTTTGTGTTGTTCATATGAACAAAACACCATAGATAAGGTAGTTCAAAGTAGCGACTAGACATATAACGAACGAACATAAATGTGACATAACTTCACTCTCTATATATATAGAGTTGTTTTACAACTCTTCTTGTATAAAATATTTCTTCACAGCTTCAGTTATCTTCCAAACACATTTCATGTCTTTAGGGAAAAAAACAACATCTCCTTTTCCTATTTCAAATGCTTCTTCTTCTTTTTCGTGTCCCTCTACATTCACTTTTACCTTCGCTTCCACGAAATACATTGTCTCTGTCTTCTCAACCGTCCATGGAAACGTGCTTATATCACCTTCCCACCTGCTCAATGTACACAATTAACTCAGTGATCACAATTCAGGCTCGGGGAATATAAATGTAAAAATGTCGAAAATTTTAACAATAATTCCCTTTTTAGTAGAGACTAATACAAATTTACATGTTTCAGACACAAGTAAACTTTTAGTTTTACATCTTAATATTAGATGTTTTGAAAAAATAATTTGTTTCCCATTGTTTTGTAGTATTATTTATGCAAAATTCATATAATTTTTTTTTACTTTATCCTCTAATTTAGAGTTGAGATAAATGAAACAAGTAATAGTTAAATGGGATATTCACCCATGGTCATTTTGTTAAATATTTTCAAATCCATGGTTATTTAGTATATATTCCCTAAATATATAATAAATTGTATATTTGAAGTTGTAATAGTGCATAGTCTAAAAGAAAAGAGTATAAACCTACAATGATGAATTTCAGCTGATTCTAGCTTGCAGCACGATTTCAAGCTATATATCTTGAGCTTACAATGGTGAGATTTAGTAAAGTTAAAGAATATAAATCCTCAGTTGGATGAAACCTACTGGTTTGTTAGTTTTGATGAATTCAAAACATTGAGGAAAGCCTAGTTTTGTATCTACGTCAAAAGAGGGATAAAGAAAGGAACTGACTTGGTCCAAGAGGTGTAGTCTAGTTGAGCAAGTTTAGTATCCGAAACTTGATGCAGGATCTTGACTCCATGAATTTCAGTAAGAATCTCAGAACTCGAGAGATAAGATTGCTTCTTTAGAGTTTCCCATTAGATTACACAACAATGATTCTTGAATGTATGAAAGAGAAGCCAAAGAAGATTTAAGCGATGTTCTCTTCGTAGTCTTTCAAATGGATAAGGTACTTATGGTTATGAATGCCTAGCTTTTACATGTGGATAAGTTTTTTCACTATTCTCAAGACCATTATGTACACCGCATGCCACCTAATTAAATCTTCCAAAGTTTCAAAACGTGAGAGCTAAAATCATAATACGTACCCATCAACATAGCAATACTATAGATAGGCTTAGTTCAAAGTAGCAAGCAGAGATACAACAATACAAACACCAATGTGATTAAATTTGTTGTCTACAAACTAAAATCACTACTCCTCGAAGGCTCTAAGCTATATTGTTTCTTCACAGCTTCAATTATCTCCCAAACAACTTTCAAAACAACCATATATCTCCTTTACGGCTTTTTTTTTTTTTTTTTTTTTTTTAATAAACTTATATTAATAAAAACTTAATACATCCCACAGAGTGGGCATGGGCCTTGGGCCGAATTACAATAAGCAGCAGTTACAAAATGGGTTGCCGGAAACCACCTGACGTCGCTGAAAAACGGAGCTCGGACCCTGGCGAATGACCGCCGAGCAGAGGGCCGTAACAGTATCGCCGGCGAATACAAGCCCCACAGCTTTGCGGCAGCGTCGCTAGAGTGGAGTCGGTGGCGGAAGTATTCGGTTTCCGCCGTCGACCCTTTTCCGGCGAGGCGCCTGTCCCGCTACAAGGCTCCCGACCTGTTTTTCCCTCCGACAAGGCGGCTCTCCGTTGCCGGATCCTCATCGTGGCGACCCAGCAACTTCAGATCTATCCCTCCTTTCTCCCACGCCGGCGATTTCGCGATTCCCTGGAGGCGGCTCCAACTCGATCCGGTCTGGTAGATCCACGACGGTTAGGGATCTAAGGCTCAACCAGATCCACATAAACCAAGACCCACCGAGACTGAACGGCAGTGGCTATTCTCTTTCGGTGACTTCCGTCGCAGTTGCAACCGGCGATTTGGACGGTTGAGCCGAGAGGAGAGATCCCAGTGAGCGCAGCGGTGTCCTCAAACCGAGGCTCCTCCGAGAATCCTCTCTCCGCCAAACGTCGATCCGCTTCTGCATCAGCCGACGAGACGCCTCCGCCGTCAGATGAGGGAACCGTCTCACTCTTGCTGCCGCCTTGTAACCCCCAAGACCTCACCTGAAGCGCGAAGGAGGTGGTGGAGGCTATCCCCGACGCCGGCAATGAAGCCGAGAAGGAGACAGCCTCCGAGCAATGGATCTATGGCGGCTAACCCTAGTTTGGCTTGAGAGAGAATGAGATGCCCACGCGCTGAGCCACGCCTCCTTTACGGCTTTACCTATCACAAAGGTTTCTTCTACATTCACTCACTTTCCCTTCTACGGAATACATTGTCTCTGTCATTTTTAAAAACGTCCATGGAAATGTGCTTGGATCACCTTCCCGCTTGCTCAATGTACATGACTTAATCATCACAATTTTAATTTTATTTTTATAAAAATTATTTTATTTTTCAAATGTAAAATAAAAATTATAATAAAATCTAAAAAATGTTAATTTTCTTTCAGTTTTTATTTCCAAAAATCATATACCCTCTGTTTTCGAATAGTTGTCGTTTTAGAGCATTTTTTTTGTTTTAAATTAGTTGTCGTTTTAAGGTAATAATGTAACTTATGCCAATAACTACCTAAATTACCCTCATTTAATTAAACACAAATTATTTGTAAATAATTACTTGTCATTTTTATGAGGTTAATATAGTCATTGTATACATTTTCTTAATTTGTCCAAATACAGTTAAAACGATAACTTTTCAAAAACTGAGGGAGTATTAAATAACTTAAATGAGTCGGTTCTTTTAAATCTTTCGGTAGTTATGTGTTATTTAGATTTTGTTATCTATCATTTATTTGACGTTCTTTGTCAAATGCTATTACTTTTTTCACTGAATTTCGAGAATAGTATCACAAATCTATTAAGATAATTTCGCGTGTGGAAATAGCCTGATATTTTTAAAAAAATATAATTTAAATATGTGCATAGTTAATGTAAACCTTACTAAAAGAAATATATATATATATAGTAGTAGATCAGTAGATGTGGTGTTTTTGGATTCTAGAGATTTGAAATTCATAGTCTAAATCAGAGAGCTGAATTAATTAATTGATAATATACATGAAATAATACACAAGGTTAATTAATTTTGAATTATATACAGTGTAGTTATTCGAGGTTCAACAACCAAACTCCATGTGAGTGAGTGAGTCATACTATATATGTTATAGTAATATACTTCCTCTGTTTCACAAAAAGTGTAGTTTTAAAATTTTATTTTTATTTCATAAAGAGTGTCGTTTTGGGTTTTCAATGCAAAATTTAATAATTTTTTATGTTTAATAATTATTTATATTTTGCAGTTTGTTTTACTATTGGTTGATTTGTATTTAAGTTTATTATAGGTAATGATGTTTTAATTTGAAAAACTAACAAATTAAATGTTTTCTTAATATGTGTGCATAATTCTAAAACAACATTTTTTTGTGAAACAGAAGAAGTGTTNTCTAAAACAACATTTTTTTGTGAAACAGAAGAAGTGTTAATGTTACAATATGTGTACACCAATACAGCCAACATGTGACCTAAAATATGATATTGCCAGGCGAACCACGAGTCATAAAATAAATAATTTGTTCATTACGAAAAGTACGTACCAAATGGGTGCATAAAATAGTATTCAGACTAAATTTTAAATAAATGTACCGCTTAATGCCAAAAATAGAATCAATAATTTTAGTTCGTTGTATAATACTAATAGACCTTAAGTGAAAGTATAATTTATAATACAAATGTTAAAATTATCATTTACTCGCGTGTCATATTGTATTGAATAATCTTCAAATTCGTTCTATAAAGAACGTCATCAAAGGCAACTAGCTAATCATCAGCATCTAAACTTCAAATTAAGTCCAAAAAAACACAAGTAAGATCGAAAACAAAATGGCGATATGGATGTATGTTTTGTTCCTTACACTCTTCTCCATTGTGTTTCTAAAGAAGAATAGAAACCCTCATTCAAATCTTCGACTTCCACCGGGACCTCGGGGTCTTCCCATCATCGGAAACTTACACCGTCTCAAAGGAGTCCCTCACAGATGGTTTCATCAGCTCTCAGTCAAATACGGACCCGTGATGGTTGTTCGTCTAGGGTTTACTCCAGTGGTTTGGATCTCCTCAAGCGAAGCAGCTGAAGAAGTTCTCAAAACCAAAGATCTTGAGACATGTACCCGACCAAAGTTTGTCGGGTCAGGTAAACTCACGTATAACAACAAAGACATCGTTTTTTCGCAGTTCAATGATTTTTGGAGAGAGCATCGTAAACTCATGGTGACTGAGCTTTTGACCCAAAAAAAGATTCAGTCTTTTAAGGTGATACGAGACGAAGAGATGGATTTCGTGTTGAAGACGATATCTCAATCGGCTTTGAAACAATCTCCCGCGAATCTAAGCAAGATCTGTTTCTTCTTGTCCGCTGACATCATATGCCGAGCAGTGTTAGGACAGAACTTGCACACGAACAAGTTTTACGACGAGGAGAGAACCGAAAAGCTTGTTGAAGAGGGCTCGTTAGCTTTAGGTCATTTCGCTTACGCTGATTTGTTTCCTGGTGGATTAGGGAAGTTTGCAGATTGGTTGTTCCAAAGAAACAAGGGGCTAGAGAAAGTGTTCAAGGAGCTTGATGAGTTTTACCAACATGTGATTGATGATCACTTGAAGTCAATATCAGATGGACGACGCAGCAAAAGTACGGATCCTCCTGCCGATATAGTTGCGGCCTTGTTGGATAAACATGGAAATGGTAAACGCAATTTGGACAAAGTCAAAGGAACAATCACGGTACGTAAAACCTTGTATATATCATCATCCAATAATATTCCTTTATCTTAATCTTTTGGGTATTGTAACCACACATGTCATGTTGATAATGCAGGATATATTTTTAGCAGGGATAGATACAGTCCCCGTACAAATGATCTGGACAATGACAGAACTCATTAGGAACCCAAGAGTGATGAAGAAAGCACAAGAAGAGATTCGAGCCGTCCTGGGAAGCAACAGAGAGAAACTCACTGAAGAAGACACAGAGAAAGTTGAATACTTGAAGCTAATAACCAAAGAAACATTCAGATTGCATCCACCAGTTCCAACTCTGCCTAGAGAATCACTATCTCAAATCACGATCCAAGGAT
The DNA here is from genome assembly GCA_900406345.1 of Erysimum cheiri. NCBI lineage: Eukaryota > Viridiplantae > Streptophyta > Magnoliopsida > Brassicales > Brassicaceae > Erysimum > Erysimum cheiri. The sequence goes on from OVAQ01000476.1 coordinate 24,954, forward strand.
ATGATATCCCTCCAAACACACGGATCCAGATCAACCTATGGGCCATCGGACAAGACCCCAAGCTATGGAAAGACCCTCAAGAATTTATTCCTGAGCGGTTTATTGACAGTTCTGTCCATTACAAGGGGCAACACTATGAGTTGTTACCCTTCGGTGCTGGTCGGAGAATCTGTCCCGGGGTGCCATTGGCCATGCCTACAGTAGAACTGGGGCTCTTGAATATGCTTTACTTCTTCGATTGGAAATTACCTAATGGGATGGCCGGCGAAGATATTGATATGGAAGAAGTTGGAAATATCTCCTCTGTCAAGAAAGTGCCGCTCCTCCTCGTTCCGGTTAAACACTATTAATGAGATTGTCACAAAACATTTTACTCAACACCGTTGAAGATTGCTTGCTGTATTTTCATCGATTAATTCAATAATAAGTTGCAGTACTTGTTCAATAATAAAGAGGTGTTTTGTTTCTTATATGAAAGATTTACTTTTAAAATGTTAGAAAGAACTCTATCCTCCGCAATATCGCAGGAGTCCTTGGCAGGTTGTGCTTTCGGCTCGTGGTTTATAGGACGTTCACTTGCACGCCACTCCCTAATATGCTGTTGCTATAGAAACTAAGTTGTTAACGAGTAACACACTAGTTAAGCTCACACTATCCACTCGATGTTTTATTGAAGTCGAGCATGTGTTTTTCCCTGCCCTCAAATCAGTCTCTCTCTCTCTTCTCAATTCGGTGTGATCATCCCAACTATCTACGGCTCATCAATGGGGCTGCCCTGTGCTGGAAGAACTATACTGATAAAGAGTATCTGATGATGCACCCAACCTTGGTATAGGCTTAGTTCAAAGTAGCAACTAGAGATACAACAAAACAAACATCAATGTGACTAAAATTTCTGTCTACAAACTAAAATCACTACTCCTCTAAGCTATATTGTTTCTTCACAGCTTCAGTTATCTCCCAAACAACATTCATGTCTTTAGGGAAAATAACCACATCTCCTTTACCTATCACAAAGGTTTCTTCTTCTTCGTCGTATCCGTCTACATTCACTTTCACTTTCCCCTCCATGAAATACATTGTCTCTGTCTTCACAAACGTCCATGGAAACTTGCTTGGAGCACCTTCCCACCTGCTCAAATGTACAATCACAAATTCATAATTCAGTCTAAAAATGTGATGTTACCACCTTAATCCATTTACTATTTTCTCTGTTTAAATGGTTAATTTCGAAGAATTAACCAAGCCACTAGCTAACAGTTCGCAGAGACTAACACAAAATTACATGAAATCAGACACAAGTGAACTTGTCAATTTCAGACACAAGTGAATTTGACTATTTCAGACACAAGTACATGTCAACAGATTCTTGCAGCAGGAAATCAAAATGTCCAAATTGATGATGCAGGTTGGATCAATGGATCAACACTAACAAGTAAAGATACTGATTTTGCTCGTTAATTTCGATATTGAGTCAACGCTAGTTGTGTATCTACGCCATTGAAGCAAAGAGACAGAGATAAAGAAAGTTACTGACTTTGCCCAATTGGCAACGCCTAATTGAGCAAGTTTGGAATCTGAAGCTTGACGCAGAATCTTGACTCCGTGAATTTCAGTAGGAATCTCAGAATCTGACGAGACAGATACGATTGCTTCTTTAGGGTTTAGCTTTGTGGTGATGAAGGAAACGCAAACGCAGACTGTTACGAGAAGAAGAGACAGCGTTAGAAAATGATTACCCATTTGGATTTTCACAACTGTTCTGTGAGTTTGGAATCGATGAACGGAGAAGCCAAAGGTTCCAGCTTTTTTCAAGCGATGGTCTTTGTATTCTTTAAAGTTGACTTTACCAAATCTGAGAGCTGAAAATAAATATTTTTTTTTGGGTTTTTGCCTTTTTGGCCACACAAAAAAAAAAAAAACAGAAATTGTTGTTTGTCTAAAAAAAAAAAACAGAACAAAATGTTAACGAATGGATTCAACTACTACTATTATTCTAGGGAAATACAATTTCTTCTATGACATATTTAAAAAAAAAATTGTATTTGTTTTTTTTTGTTCAAATTTTTATTTTACAAAATCTAAAAATTAAAAATCAGAAAACTAAAATCTATAATCTCAAAACTATTTAAAGCTTTTAGTGTAGGTTGTTAGACTAATTCCGATCATTTTCTAAAAAGCTTGAAATAGGTTATTTTTCAATTATTTGTTTTTCCTTTTATTTTGGAATCTTTAAATTCTTTTAAAATAAATCTTGTGACCAATTTTTTTTTTTTTTTTTTGTAAGTGATGAGATATGAAGAGATGAGGTATGAATGGATCATATGTTACCATTATAAATAAATAAAAATGGGACCAGAAAATAAAATTAAAATGGAGTTTCTTTCGGTTGCGGTTACAAGCAGAGAACAATTATAATATTAGTGTGAAGCAAAATGGGTTGCATCGGTCTTGTGAATTTAACAAGCATCAATCCATATAACTCTGTTTTCACAAGAACATCAAACAAACCCTACAACGCAAGAAGACCATCCATGGCTGCGATTAGAGCTGAGTCAAAGGCTACTGAGAAATTAGGCATCACAGTTGAGAAGAATCCACCTGAAGCCAAACTCACTCAACTCGGTGTTCGTAATTGGCCCAAGTATGCCCTTTAAACCCTCAATTCAATTGATCTATGTATACAGTTTTTGTTGCTGAATAAGAAAGTTTTAGCCTTTTCTTGCCCGGAAAAGAAAGTCTTGAGCTTTGTGTCATTAGTAATTTTCAATTGCTCAAGTTTATGTTTTTGTGGTTAAATTGGACAATCTTTACATCAATTGATCCATCTGAAATTGAAAGTTTTCACCTTTTTCTTGCCCTGAGAAGAAAAGCTTTTAGCTTTGTTTGTTCCTGCTGCTGAATAAATCATCTGCAATTGCTCTAGTTTCTAGTTTTCTGTGTAAATTGGACAAATCTTTAGTAAAGATTTAGCCTTTGCTCTTGTCTTGAGAAGAAAGCCTCTAGCTTTGTTTGTTTTTGTCGAATTCGATCTTTATGATAATGTCATATGTAGAAGCCAGGTGATAGCTATAGTGTCTCAGTGTCGATTTTCATGGCGTAAAGTCATTTGCAAATTTCTCTAGTTTCTAATATTTTCTGGTAAATTGGAGTAAGTGTATGGACAAGTATGTCTCTCTTTGTTTCTCAACGGCCCAAACGATTGTCAATTTAAGCTTTGGATTCAAATCTATCTCTAGACATTCATCAGTATCTATCAATTGATCCATCTGAAATTGAATGTTTTTGTTGTCAAATTAGATCATAATGCCATGTGTAGAAGCAAGTTTCTGAGTGTAGAAATTCATTGTATAGGTGGGGTTGTCCTCCAAGCAAGTTTCCATGGACTTACAGTGCAAAGGAGACTTGTTATCTTCTAGAGGGAAAAGTGAAAGTGTACCCTGATGGATCCGATGAAGGCGTAGAGATCGAAGCCGGCGACTTTGTTGTTTTCCCTAAAGGAATGAGTTGCACTTGGGATGTCTCTGTTGCTGTTGATAAACACTATCAGTTCGAGTGAAATGGTATTGTATTCAATAGGATACTTGACCAGATTTGTATGTTGATGGCTACTTAGTTTTTGTCTGTCACATATCAGTCTATGCTTTTTCGTTGTCCACACTTCCTGCTCAATCCTCATCAATCATATTAAGGTTGGAGCCTCAAAGGTTCATGGGTTTAACTGACTTAGTATGAGACTGCTCTGAGAAGTTTGGTTCTAAATGACATGTCAGAGAATAATTATATGAATCTCTCAGCTTGATCTAAGCTTGGTTTTCTCATATCAATCCACAACAACGATTTTGTTAGATAATTTAACCCATCACATAAATTCAATGTCTTCTTCCTGTTTTGGAGACAATTAGAACTCACTTTTACCTAATAGCAGCCGTAGCAGACTCTTTAGTGGTGTAGCATTCCGCCAAAAAAAGCTACAGGAGGCAATAATGCTGCATGGAAAAGGCACTACTCTTTAGTGGAGTAGCTAAAGAAAGTGCTTCACATAATTAATAATAAGCCTGGAAGTCTCATAGAGTCGCAATCTCCCGATAAGAGGATCGTTGGAGAGGTACGACTGGTTTTCTTGTCGGGCTTTTTATTAGTTAGAACGTGAAAACTGAAAAAAATCAAGTTATGTTTGGAAAACGTACGTTTGAATGTTCTATCAGCAACCACAAAGTCGCAATGTTCATATTTTGTGATACTACAAGCTTAATACACGGTGTGAATGTTGTTGGTAAAACAGGTGTTAGACCATATCCTCAACGTGCTTTCGGCCTTCAAGACGGTGCCTTAACTTTTGAGAAACTGATATATCAGTCTCACCAACGTTCAAGAAGCGTTGTTTCTTGAACTACCGGTGTACGTAGCAATGTAACGTGTAGTGAGTTCTATGTACCATGTAAGTCTGAAAGCGGTTTCCTAGCTAATAGATCTAATGCATGGTCACATACTCTCTTGTAAAACTCTCATACATTTTTCTCACAATGAATCTCCCTTTCAAGAAGTCCGTTCTCATGATCTCAAACTTTTCCTGCCCATTGCATCGCATATGTTATCTCACATCAGTTCTATTACATACTCTCACTTTTTAATAATTTTAAATAGTCAACTAGATATTTTCTCATATAGTCATATTATGATTGGAAAACGTACTAAATGGCCAAGTCACGCAATAACGACAAAATAATTCGTATTATGGAAAGTTTAGTTGAAAATAAAAGTGACATTCACGTAATATTCCATAAGTCGAATCGGGTAATGATTAAACTATAAATCATTTATAGTTTGGTGGGTTTTGAATGAAAAGAACAGAAAGTTGTTGAAGAATTAATGTAAAACATCCTAATGTGATAGACCACTAGTCTCCAAAGTTAGTGGGAAAAGACAGAGGACAAAATACAAATTAGAAACCACAAGTACGCATTTATCTTTATGCTCATGGTGTTAGATACATTCACGATATGATGTTGCCATATGCCTTAAATTTATTATGTATATTATCATGTACGAGAAGACGCGTAAAGACCAATGCCACAATATTCTTCTAGTACTATTTACATGTAAGTGACATTTCGTCTTTTTAATTGTCCGTTAGTGTAATATAACTTTTACTTCATAATTAGTGTTACCTTTCTTCGATTTAAAAGGTTAATCAACAAACAACTTGGTGCCTCCGAATATTATTATCTCTTGTAAGATCTCCTAAATGTTCGTGTATATTACTTCATTTACATATAGTAGAAGATAACATTTTATATAGTATAAAGGAAAAGATTTTATAGTGCTAAACGCATTTTAAGCAGGATGAACAAATTATGTTCGTCTCCTAGTCTCAACATCTACATCAAGGCTCGAATTTAGTTCTCTTTAAAACAAGATTTGAATATGTTAACGATGTATAAGTGGCCACCTAGCAAGTGATTGTTACATCACGATTTAAATATTATTTTGTATCACTTCCTAGATTTACCAGTGGTCCCTCTTCCTCCTATACACCAGTTTACTCATCGTGCGCATAATTCTATCAAGAAATATTTTATAGAATTTGAATAATTATGCAAGATGGTAAAAGTTGTTATATTTATTGTTAATTTGAAAAAAAAAAGAAAAGAATATGCTTATTTCAAAAGCTTCCGGCAGATAAGTCCATGTAAGGTAACCAATGGTAAGGGGTGACTAGAAGACCGATGTAGTGTCTTTAAAAAATGTTCCAACACATAACTAAAAGTTTTGTTTACATATATGATGAAAACGTAGGGCTTGTTTTTTTCTTAGTCGTATCAGCGTCGACGACTGGAAAAATACACTGTATTGATGACAAATAACAACTCCAACGACTCACGAAATTAACACGACCTAAACACGTTGATTAAATTTGACGCTGAAATTTTCAGCGACTGTGACAGCTCCTTTTTTCGGTCGATGCGTATTTGTTTTTAAAGTAGAATTTCAAAATATCTTTATTTTTTACTCTTAAGAAAGCATTTGGATCTTTTTTTGTTGTAGCCAATGTCGCTGATTGAGCGACTAATAAAATAACACGTCCGTAATGTTCTTTTTCTAGAAAGTTGTAACATCGGTAAACGATAATAGCTTGCTAGAAAGAAAATTTTCCAATATTTAAGAAATTTGATGAAAATTTTGGCTATTCAGATCAATATAAGATTAACGATTGTTTTAAAATTCTTCATCTCCATTTTCAAAATAAAAGCCTAAACATTCTTTGGAAAATGATCTATTAACGGGATGAAATTTATGTAACAGAAAAAAAGAGTTTATGTCACATGGAGAAAATCTATTAAGTAAAGGAGAGTGCCAAAGACCTAAATGCACATACTACAGTATCCCCTTTGTGTTGTCGTTTGCGTTTGTATATTGTAATATTATATCTAAAAGGTTTACCAAATACAAAATCTGTAAAATACTTTTTTTTTATATATATTACCGTCCCACCAACAAATTATTTTTATTAAGATTTCCATTTATATATATATATATATATATATATATATATATATATA
>OVAQ01000477.1:0-31504 GCA_900406345.1 Erysimum cheiri
CAACCGAGTGCTATCCCACACTCGGTTTCAGTCTAAAATCCTACTATTCTCTTAATTTCATTTTTTTAATAACTCACACCCACCTACAAAATGTACCATTGTCCATGGTCTAAGAGTTACAGAGTATTAATTTTACCAAGAGAAAAATAATGACAATACGGATACCTATTAAGATTAAAAGCGCAGTGGTGAAAATGGTCCATAAATGCTTAGTCAAAAGTACATAATAAATGCATAATTATAAGTATAACTACTACAGTACCATTCTCGTCTCTTTTTTCCTTGTAATAAATTTAGCTTACGTAGTTTCTTCTTTCTCACCACTCACTTGATTGAAAACCTCTGTCGTCTCAATCACACATTAACAATTACACATCAATATGTATACTTTTTTTTCCCTGATTAAATGTTATAGGTCGAGTTACAATCATTTTTTTTTTTCCTTTTTTCAAGTTGGTGATAAAGTTGGGGGTTTTGAAGAAATAGTGTCCGTATTAGGTGTCTCTACGAAAGTTTGAGCCAGTTGGATGGGAGTCCTCTCTTGTCCTATGCTGCATGCCCTCTCCCGTCTTGTAAGTTGTAACTGTTTGAATATATTATTCGGCCTATATTATTCCCTAGTTTTTGGACACATTTGAATCCATAAAAACCAGTACTATATCATGTACTTTATAGTATTATATTTTATGTAAAATACTAGTATATGAAATCAACGGTGGAGGATATATGAATCGAACCATTGCCTAATCGAAGATACAAATAATTACATAAAAAAGCAACAAAAGACAAAATCTCATTTGTTTTCAGTTCTTGTTAACATATTTTAAGCCGATTATCGTGAACTAAAAATCTATATCTAAGGCATATATACCTTCATTTAAATTTAATACAGGGTGCACAAAAAAAAAAAAAAAAAATTATTACAGGGTTTAGTATGGGGTTTATATTCTTGCTCTGTGTGTAATTACTGTTTGACTACAGGTGAAAACCAAATTAAATTAGTATTGTTTTGGTTTAGTATAAGTTTTAGTTATATGTTAGGGAATTTGATAGGTAAGTCAACACATAGTGAATGCCAACCCATGACATTAATGCTCGCATTACTATTATTTCCTTTTACTCTTTTATGGTAACGTAAAGCCAAAATTTATTTATTTATTTCTTGTAAAAAATAGTTAATAATAAGAAATTTAAATTAACATCAATATAGTCGTCGTATTCATGTTTTTATTGTGCATGTGCGTTTGATGCGACATCTCATTCAATATTAATTAAGTTAATAATACATGCATGAACATGTGTTGAGAATTTGGGACCATGATGCGGGGTGCTTCATGTAGCATCATCATGCTTCATGCTGATCATCATACATGTTTGTTCCAACTTTCTTTCTAGGAAAGTTACATTCGAGTTCGAGGAAACTAAAGGATTTATAAATATAATCACAGAAAAGTGAGAACTAAAGCTTTCAACACGCTTATAAATCTCATTCTCTTTACCATGTTTCTTACAAATAAAATATTAACCGGAATATTTTTTTTAGGAAACTTTTTTCACTTTACAAAATATAAAGTTTATCCGTTAATTTAGCTATAGTTGTCAAAAACAAAAACCTGATAAGAAACTTTATTTGTATTCCAAAGTGCAAAGTAATTTTTAAATTGGAAATCAACACAAAAAAACCCAATATTGGTGGTTTAGTAGACCTAGTCATTCGATTTACGAATCTCCACTGCTAATTTTTATTTTTGCCGATGTAAAAGTTTTAATTGGAAAGAAAACTAAGTGTTTTCAAAATCCAATAATTAATCTCCGTCTGAATTCTCCCAATAAGAAAAGTCCCGCAAGAAAATGAAGAAACCTCATTGTATTTTATCTTAATTTAACTTAAAAAAGAAAAGCTACTTTTATTTTAAAGATTCATTCACACTTTTCATACCATGGTTAATTTGTATACTCAGACAGGGGTAAGAAATAACTTAAAAAGTTATAGATTAAATGGAAATGGTAAAGAAAGAACATTATATAATCTAAACGAACTCACTAAATCAATTATTCTTTGTTGATACGGAAAGAGTTTGGTCGACAAAGATAAGAAAATAGTTTACGAAGAAGGCACATGATTTTCCTCATTTACATCTTTTGATCAATAATTAAAGTTAGTTGCAAGACAAGAGGTCGTTCTCCGTGATACAATTTGGTTAATGAAATGACTAAAATAGTTTAAAATATTCAAAATGGTTTAGTTAAAATAGTAAAAGTATAGTAATTAGGGATCAAATGATTCCCTTTGTTTTTTTTCCTTTCATAGGCTTGATGATTGTCGTTGGTTCTTACCACGTGGACTTTTGTAGGGCATGCCAAGAAAAGTGGACCAAAAGAAAAAAGAAAAAAAGATAAAAGATAAAAGGAGAAGAAAGAAAAGAAAAAGAAAAAGGTAAAAATTAAAGAGAGAAAAAAACTCATTGCAAGATGTTTTAGTTTTTCAATATACATCATAATTCGGATAAAACAAAAATAAAATGAAACTATGACAAGAATATTCCAAGATTCTTTATTACATGCATATACAATTTGTTGTTTTCATGATGCACTTTCTTAATATACATTATTTCTACATGCAGTACGATGCATAAATTTAAATTTACTAGTATACTTTTACCAAATCCAAGCTACATCAAATAACATTCATTTACATGGTACAGCTTTTTTTTAATATTTTTCTTGGGAGAATTAAAACCCAAACTAATAATAAAACAAAGTTACACAAATAACTTGAATTTCAATTTATCAGAGGTGCCAACAAGTTGGATTGATCAAGAGCCAAAAGTTTTAGGCATATGAGGTAATTGCTTATAGCATATCTACATCAAGCTACATGTTTGAAGATTATCTTCTCATAAGCAGCTAACAAGGACTTAAAGAAAGTTACTTATGACACACTGCAATTGATACTGATCATATACTAAATATTATTAAATCTCATATTATTTAGTGTGTAAGACTTTTCTCCGTATAAATTTTGAAGATAATGACTATGTCCATCAAATTTGGATGGAATGCGATTTCTTTTCGATAAATATCCGTTCGAGTGTTGTTGTCCATTGATAATGTATACACTACGAATGTTTTTAAACTACAATCTTGGTGTTCAAAAAAAAAAAAAAAAAAAACTACAATCTTAAAAACCAACTCAGAATAAAGAAAACTTCTGGCCTTGTAAAAAAGTTACTAGGTATGTCTATTTCCAACTGTTTTCAGTGTGATATTTTTTTTTTTTTTGATAAGTATGTTCAGTGTGATATTTATTTATGATATGTCTCTTTAAATGACTCATCAGTCTTGAGTTTAGTCCTATTTGTTGGACCGTATAGATCTTTGGATTTGTTGGACTATGATGACGTAAAAGTTTACTAAGTTCCATCTCATAGCCATTTAGCTATGGAATGAATAACACATTACACAATATTAGAGATCTATTTGCCCTTATACTTGCAATACTCAGAATTTTACTAGTTTAAGATTTATCATTCATCATGTCAATGCAGTGATCAATAAAGAAATAAATTTCAATCGATTTGGTTCATTCAAATTATGGGTTAAACTATTATCATTTCTTAAAAAAAAATTGACCAATGTGTATAGACCATAAGTATTCAAAACATAGGCTCTATTCACAACAACACCTTCGTGCACAAGGAGGTAATAATGAGGTCCACAACAATGAGAGGAAAATAATAAATCAAATAAGAAAAGGGAAAAGAGAAAGGCATTTAGCCTTTCTAGGAGTCAATGCTTTGCCCTTTTTTCTTTCCTCATCTTCACATTTTTTTCTCTATTTTGGTACTTTGTGAAAATTTAATTTGATTTGATTTCTTCTATACTAATCTCCAAACTTTTTTTGCAATGAGTGAATGATGATAAGGACGAGAACTTTCTTCTTCCTTGGAAAACAAATTTCAAATCCAATATGAACACATTAATTCTTTTACGGAGACACAACCAAATTGACGGTTTCGTCGAATCTTCCTCCCAGACCAGGCGACTAAGTTGACTTGACATATACAGGTCAATAACTCAAGTCTTTGATTTGATCTTTTGTTTGTTTACTCTCTTTTCACTTGTATTAGAGGAAATTACCTAAACGATTCAATTTTGACACGAAACTAGATATATGGCCATGCAAATTTCATTTAACTTTTGCATTTGTAAATAAACCCTTTTTCTGTTCCCCTGTGAAAATACTTCAGGGCTTTTGCGCAATGTTTTTTTCACATAACAAAACAAATTTAAAATACACATATGTAACTTTAAAAATTGCATAGGCATTTGGAATTTCAATATATATACCAAAAAATAAATTATGAAGTTTAAGAAATGATGAAGATCTTCTAATACATCTCATCGAGTGAACACTCCATCTACTATGAGATCTTCAACTTCCAAGTAGAATCAGCTTTTCATCTGTTTACAAGAATTACTATTCTCGCTTGTATAGTCGTGAATGGCTACATTAATTCTACAGTCGTCTATCTACAAGATGAAATAGAACACAGAAAGCTGATAGTAGAATTTATGGATGTGACCCATCATATTTATCATTATGACCATCTTCAAGATTATTATTAGTTGCAAGTCCAAAACAATGGGAGAAAAAGACGACCTAATAAAAAGCCTTGGGCTTTAATTTTTCACATCTGAACTGATATTCGGCCTTTAATTTTAGTAAGCCCATATAAAGCCCATATAAAAGAGCACCTTATTCGGGACCGACCAAACCAAGTAAGTGTGTTGTATTCTGATACGCAACTGAAATCCAAAGCAAACTCTGTGTCGCCGTACACGTGGCACTCAGAACTATCATCTCCTATAAATACCGATTCTTCCGCCTCGCGTCAACAGAAACCACCATTAACCCTAATTTGCCGAACAGGTGTTGCACGAGCTCTCGAAAACCCTAGATCTACAGATCTCCCGATTCTCTCAGGTAAAAATTTCATCAATTCCTCTTCCACGATTTGTTGGTTCCAAGATCTGTATTGTATTTCTCGATTGTTCTGATTTTGTATTTTGGATTTGATATGTTTATCTCAGGGAGATTATTATCAAAAGATGGTGTCTGATGCTAGCAAGAAGAAGGCAGCTCAGAAGAAAGCTGCTGCCGCCGCTAAAAGAGGTGGTAAAGCTGCAGCCGCTTCTAAATCTGCCGCTACTTCTTCTAATGGAGTTGATAGCTTGTCGAGCGGTGTTGAATCTCTTCAAATTTCTGATCGGACTTGTACCGGAGTTCTCTGTTCGCATCCTCAATCTAGGGATATTCGAGTAAGTCGTTTTATTCTTATTTCTGCTATTTGATGGAAATTTAGATTTGTAACTATTGATGATTAATGGTTTGTGCGTCTCTCTGATTTGTGAATATATCTGTCTTATGATTTTTATTACATATAGATTTATAATCGTCAGTTTGATTCCTTTATATACTCCACTTATGTTTGATGGAATTTGTTTAATTGTATCTATTTGCAGATTGAATCTCTGTCTGTGACGTTTCATGGTTATGATCTTATTGTGGATTCGATGTTGGAGCTTAACTATGGAAGGCGTTATGGTCTGCTTGGGTTGAATGGTTGTGGAAAGTCCACTCTTTTAACTGCAATTGGACGCAGGGAGATACCGATTCCTGAGCACATGGATATCTATCATCTCTCCCACGAAATCGAAGCTACTGACATGTCTTCCCTTGAGGCTGTTGTTAGCTGTGATGAGGAGAGGTTGAGGTTAGAGAAGGAAGTTGAAGCTCTTGTTGAGCAGGTTTGTGTAAATCAAAGATGCTTTATTGAAGTTTGTTTTTGTGTTGGATGCTAATTAGGTTTGTTATATGGATTGGTATTTTTTCAGGATGATGGAGGCGGAGAGCGTCTTGACTCTATCTATGAGCGGTTAGAAGCCTTGGATGCTGCGACCGCAGAGAAGCGTGCTGCTGAGATTCTGTTTGGTCTTGGTTTCGACAAGGAAATGCAAGCTAAGAAAACCAAAGATTTTTCTGGTGGTTGGAGAATGAGAATTGCATTAGCAAGAGCACTCTTCATTATGCCAACAATCCTTTTGCTTGATGAGCCGACAAATCATTTAGGTTGGTGATCTACTTCTTTCGTACTTGCTTCAGATAGTTTTCGTTAGTATTGTGTTTTTTATGCTGACTTGAATGTTGTCTCCTGAAACAGATTTGGAAGCTTGTGTCTGGTTAGAAGAGAGCCTGAAGAATTTTGAACGCATCCTTGTTGTGGTTTCACATTCGCAGGATTTCTTGAATGGAGTCTGTACAAACATCATCCACATGCAAAGCAAACAGCTCAAGTACTACACTGGTAACTTCGATCAGTATTGCCAGACTCGTTCCGAACTAGAAGAGAACCAGATGAAACAATACAGATGGGAGCAGGAGCAGATTTCTCACATGAAGGAGTACATTGCTCGGTTCGGTCACGGTTCAGCCAAGCTTGCTCGTCAAGCACAGAGTAAGGAGAAAACGTTGGCTAAGATGGAGAGAGGTGGGCTCACTGAAAAGGTCGCCAGAGATAGCGTTCTTGTTTTCCGTTTCGCTGATGTTGGGAAGCTTCCACCGCCCGTGCTTCAGTTTGTGGAAGTCTCTTTTGGGTACACACCTGACTATCTCATATACAAAAACCTCGACTTTGGTGTCGACTTGGACTCAAGGGTTGCCCTTGTTGGACCTAATGGAGCTGGTAAGAGTACACTTCTGAAGCTCATGACTGGTGAGTTACACCCGACTGAAGGAATGGTGCGCCGTCACAACCACTTGAAGATTGCTCAGTACCATCAGCATCTGGCTGAGAAGCTAGACCTGGAAATGCCTGCACTTCTGTACATGATGAGGGAGTTCCCGGGAACTGAGGAGGAGAAAATGAGAGCTGCGATTGGTAGATTCGGTCTAACTGGTAAGGCCCAAGTAATGCCGATGAAGAATCTATCTGATGGACAAAGGAGCAGAGTGATCTTTGCGTGGTTGGCTTACAAGCAGCCTAACATGCTTCTACTGGACGAGCCAACTAACCATTTGGATATTGAGACAATTGACTCGCTCGCCGAGGCATTGAACGAATGGGATGGTGGTTTGGTTCTGGTGAGTCACGACTTCAGGCTGATCAACCAAGTGGCACATGAGATATGGGTTTGTGAGAAACAATGCATAACTAAATGGAACGGTGACATTATGGACTTCAAGAGGCACCTTAAGGCTAAAGCCGGACTTGAAGATTGAAGATAAAAGGTCTGAGTCCGTCTTCTCTTGAAGGAAATAGCAAAAGACTCAGATTGGGTCATGCCGAGAGAGAGGGAAGGATTTGGTTTTGGGAATGGTTTTTAACGAGTTCTGAAGCCACACACTTGAGATTGAGAAGCCATACTTGTAATCTCTGCATCTCTTACGCATTGAGAGGTCAGAGATTCTTTCTATATTAGTATTATTATCTTTATCGATGTGCACCTTTATTTTATTTTTGTTATTGTTGTTGAACGTTTTTTGAAGGCGAAACAGAGAGAGAGTCATATTTTTGGTGGTATTGTAGGTTTTCTTTTTTTAAAAGACTTGAGATGTTGACGATTATGGTATTATATTTAATATTAAAGTGAGAATCTTCTCTTAAGTTTATATTCGAATATTCGCATGAAAAGGGTCCGAATATTCTATCTTTATGTTTGATTCGAATGATGGAATCTTGAATCATTTAAAGAGTTGCACAGAAAATTTCTGACTATCTCCCTATGTTTTAAACGTTCAGGCGCTTTATAACTTCATGATTTGTTTGAGATAATTGTTTTCTTTTAATTTGACAAAAAATGTAAGTTTGGTTCGTGGCTTATAGTTCGATTGAAAAGTGGTATCAGAGTAAATCATTATTTTGGTACAAGAATTCCAAATTAAACCACACTCAAATAAAATGAAGTGATCCAAAATATATTGCATCACTGTCAAATTCAGGCTTCCCAAGTAATGTTTCTGTGTACTCTTGCAAATTGTGTAATGTGAGTAGAAACATAACCTACTAACCGCTTTTACAGGTTTACACTCAATCTTCTGAATCCACGAAAATGTTTGTTGTTTATTAGTTTCTCATACTCTGCCTTGGATTCTTTAAATGAGATCTGTTTGTGATGTGAAGATTACTCAATTCAATTGCTTCTTCCGTGGTCTTTGTTCATAAAGTTTCTTCATGTGGACTCTTAGCATTTCAAGCATCTTCATGAGAGATTGTGTTTTTTTTTTTTTTTCCTTTTTCGCTTGACATGTGAGTCTGATTGAAGAAGAGCTTACTGAAAACATTTAACCTTTCACCGAAATGACATTACAATAATTAATACTAAAGTACCAAGCTCATTGAACCTTACCTATCAAAGCAAAGATCTTACTCGGTACATTCTCATATATGAGTGGGAATATGAAACTATTAAAAGGGATTGAATTGATAAGGAAAATCTCTTGTAAGTTTGTCTTTAAACATGAGTCGGAGTTCCGGTCGCCGGTGTTGGAATGTCAGCCAAAGCTACTTTCCGGCCTCTCTCTGACCGGCTATTCTCAGCAAATTTGATGCTTCCTTCGTGCAATCCTTGTTGTTTCTCGTTCTCCGTCCACTCAGAACTGTAATAATGTTCCTCCTTCGATCTTTCTCCATCGCTTGACGGTCTTAAAAACATGCTTCCCCATTGCGGAAAATGTATAAACGCAACCGGGAGCGTGCACAAAACCGCCATAGCGCCCATCAACGAGAGTCCTTCAGCTGTACTAAACCTCGAGGATGAGAAGAAAATCAGTTGAGTCAAACCAGACCCGAAGTTTCCTCCCGCGCCGGTTAGTCCTGATATGAGCCCTAGAGAGCGGCGCGAGACAAAAGGTGCAACTCCGAAGAGGGCTCCACAAGCGGCTTGTGTACCGATTGAGAAGAGCATCATTGCTAAGATTGCTATGGGAAGTGAATTAGCACGACCTAGCCAGATACAGAAAAGAGCCCCTACGGTTTGAAAGATCCACAAGATCCATAACCGGCCCCTCATGCCAAAAATCCGAGCCGCGACATCAGAGGCGTAGCCACCAAAGGGACGGGCAATGAAGTTAGCCATTCCGAAGCTGGCTGCTACAATACCAGCTGTCTGAAGCTTAAGGTTAAACCTGACATATACGTAGAGAACAAGAAACCAATGGTTATTACCTTGTGGTAGAAGTAAGTAAGGTCATCGTTTGGGTTTAACGAAGAAAAATTCAAACCTGTCATAGAAATATCCGGAGATAACGTTGTTGATCGTTAATTCAATTCCCATGGAAAATCCATAAAGAACGAATAAAATCCATGTTCTGTAGTTCTTCACAGCGAACCAGAAAACCTTAAGAAAAAAATTAGTACAATACCAAGGAAAACGTTAGACCTTACAGAACAGTCAGCAACAAAGTCGAAAATGAGATATAATAAAAAAAGTTTTGCTACCAACTTCTTTTGTAATATGTTTATCGAAAATTAGCAACTAGATACATTAGTTATTATTTTAAAGGTATATATGTTGCTTTTTTTTTTTTTTTTGTCGAAAGGTATATATGTTGCTAATTGCTTTAGTTTGGTGATTAATTTGCGTCAAATAATAATTTAAAAAATAGTCCCAAACGCAAGTTCTTTAATAACTCAAATTTGCTACAAATTCCATGACTGTGTCTAATAGTCTATGTTGTTGCGAAATTCTTTTAACGAGAGCGATGTTGCATGTTCCTGATCTTGTTTCATTATATATAGTTAAAAATGAGATGAAATATGTATAAAATTACCTTGGAGAATTTGTCTTTAGAGACTTGACCTTTCTTCTGAAGGGTACTTAGGTTACCATCAGGGAGATCTTGGCCAAGAGTGAGGACGAGAATGCCCATAACAATTTGAAGGAATCCGGGAACGAAGAAAGCTATGCGCCATGCCATGAACGGAGTGGCTCCGGCAAGTTTGATGACGTGGAAGACCATTGGCATGAGCAGCTGAGTCACTCCCCCGCCCATATCTCCCCACCCGCCGGCGCAGCCATTGACTAGTCCTATGATCTTACCGTTGAACATGACGCTGGTCCAATACTGGCACGACACGAACGTGGCTAGGCAGAATCCGATCATGAACCGAACGCCTAAGTATCCGCCGGCGTCACCCACGAATGACATTGAGAAGACGGTTGGGGCAGTTAGCATGAGGGAAAAGGCGGTCCCGTACCGTGCACCGAGGAGATCGCAAACCGCTCCCATGGCTAACCTTGAGAAAATGGCGCCGGAGACTGAGGCGACTCCGGCATTCCCGATGTCGGTTTTGGTGAGGTCGAGGTTGTCGCGGATGATGGGGACTAAAGGTGCGGCGGCGAAGGTTGAGATGAAGCAAGTGAAGAATGAGAGCCATCCTAAGTGAAAGGCTCTCATGTGAGGTTTAGCAAATGAGAGTGGGTTGAACACTTTGGCTCGATGTTCCGAATCAACAGGAAGGGCGAATTTAGCCGTTGGATCGTCCGATTGGACGGTTTGAGATGAAGGATCAACGGAGAAAGAGAAGACTTGTTCTCTTGCCGTAACTCCATGCAAGGAGGTTCCAATGGAGCCTTCTTCATTAGAATCATTACGAGTCATTTTAAGGTGACAGTGAGATGAAAGACTCTGAGTTGGGGAGAAGGTTTAGTGCTCTTTGTTGTGTTTTGGTGTAAGTTGGAGATTTGAGAAATGCAAAATATATATAGAGCCAGAGGGAATACCAATACCATATGGTGGGTAGGGTTAGGTGGGTCCAATAATGAGATTTGAATAAACTTAATAAGGACTTTACCAATTTGTGAAAATTTTATTATTAACTGATAACAACATTTAGTATATATACAACTTGTAACTTTGATTAGTAATGGCAGAAAAACATTATTAAAATTTGAGAAACTAAACATATTCTTCTTGCATAATGCAGCTGCTAATACGTGCTTATTATTATTGAAGTACGTTTCATACGTGTACCACACATTTGTGTTATGAGTTTTGTCAGACACATTTGCGATGCAAGTATTTTTAAGAGCATTGAGTCAACCCCAAAAAACAGATGTATCCCTTGCGAGTCATTGATCGATTTTTGGGATTTTAGTCTAAAGGTTTTTGATCTTTAAAATATATATTGTATTTTAGAAATCATGAGGTTTTATCAAGTAGTAGTGTTTTTTCTTCTAACAAAAGTTCAAGCAACTATCGTAAGTTTGAAAATTATTTGAGTCAGAAAATCAATATTTACACTTTTGTTTGATAAATTTGCCTATTTAGTAATACTTTTGTAACATGCAGAAGAAAACGCTCTATTTTGCATAAAGTTTCCGATAACTGGTTAATTAAAAAGAAATCTACCAAAAATACTTGTGTAAATCTATTTGGGCTATTAGCAGCCTGGCAGGTTATACATCAAAGATGATGACTTTAGTGGAATTTCTTAAAGTGGCGTTGGCAATAGCTAAAAACTTAAAAGCTTAAGGCCGTACGTATCAATGAAGGCAAAAAGTGTAATGATTTTTAATTTGTCTCTTGAGCATTCCATGTGGTCGACCATCAAATGAAATAAATTATTAGTTATCTTAAACTATATTCCTACAAAAATGCTCTAACGGTTCTGAAATTTATGCGTATATTGTCTAGTTCATAGGTTATTATATAATTTTCCGCTTATGATATTCGCATATCCTCACTATGAAACGAAATGATAAGTTGACTTTCTTAAATCTTCCTTAGTTTTGCATCATCCAATATATAAGCTTTAAACATAGTTATTTAACAAAAGTGATTTATGAGTGTCATTATATCTGTCAAATGCTTAGAAGCAATTCTATCGAAATTTGTTGGTGATATATTTGTAAATTAGAGATATCTCGTGTTTTCCGCGATCCAACAAATTTCAATAGAATAGTCTTACAAGTTTACTCCGAACTTACATTTTCTTTGGGAAATTATATATTTAAATAGTAGTTATATTGTCTTATGGACTTATAGGTTTTAGAATTAACTATCATTAAATAGGAGAATTCACATATTTTTTATGCGATGGTTTTAGTTCTATATATTGTTTTCAAATGTAGGGAAGGCAACTATTAAAGTCCAATGTTTATAGGTTAAGAAATTCAAATATTGTGGGAAGGTCAAACAAAAAAAAATGTCTCAAACAATCTTTCATTACATGAGTAATGGCTCATTGACTTCTTATGTTTATTTAATAGTTGTGGCTGGTAGACTTCTAACTATCATGTGTTTGTAAAACAAATAATGCAAATATAGTCTATTTCTTAAGCAATCACCATAATAAAACTTAATTATCTGTTATTCATAAGATATTTTCTTGGAACTCCGTTGTGTAAGAAAGAAATTAACACTTAACTAGAAAAAACAAATTTGAGAATTTCTTAACTTAACACTAGAAGTTAGCCTTTCGTTACAACTTACAAGTATATGTTTTATTGTGGCCTACAGAAAAGCTATTAAAAAGGAATATATTTCAGTTTTAATTTGTCTTTTCCTTTTATTTGTCCGGTTCAGGTTATAAATTATAATTTGTGGATATAGAA
Source organism: Erysimum cheiri (assembly GCA_900406345.1). NCBI lineage: Eukaryota > Viridiplantae > Streptophyta > Magnoliopsida > Brassicales > Brassicaceae > Erysimum > Erysimum cheiri. The sequence goes on from OVAQ01000477.1 coordinate 12,619, forward strand.
AAATGCAACGAGTTAGACAAATTTAAAGATTCTGATAAGTTTTTAGATTCGGATTTCTTTTGGTTCAGAATTGCGTAGATACGGGCTTTTGGAGTGAACATCACTAGTATAGACATCAAGTTGCTTCATTCAAAAGTAAACGGTGTGAATAGATTAGAGTCAAAAGTTGTGGGTTAAAAAGATAACTACTTTTTGTTCAGCGTCAATAAATTGGGTTCCTTTTTGTAAAACTTTCTGAAAGTTTTAGTTAATATAAAAGTCGCTAGAATAACGGCAATTTTCACGTAACAACGAACGTGGGGCGTGTTCACCAGAAAAGTGGTTGATGCTTATCGTGCTCATATAAAATTTCCGATAGCTGATAATTATTGACTTGCTTAAATGCATTAATGATAACTTAATTGACTTATCTATATAATTACTAGTTTTTAAAACCGTACAGATCATGGCATTTGGGTTCTGTCCTTATGATGCGGAAGAGGTACGGTCTCCTCTCTGACTGTAATCCTCATCATTCATTCAAACCATTGAATTCAATACACGTCATCTACATATCTCGTTCTCCTATGTAATACTACTAGTTATAAATGTTGGTTTAGTAATCAGAAAGTTTTGGGTAAAATCGAACTAAACGACAACATTTCTAGTTATGATTCAGTAATAAATAACTATGTCGAGAAGAATAAAACAAAAAATCTAAGTTAGAACAAAAGAAATAAAAATTGAGTTGCTTAATTAGTCTTCGTTTTCGGTATTCGACACAAATATCCACAGATATATCAGATAAGGAGTATACAGACCTCATATCTCATATCATATGAGAGTGAAGCAAATATATGACTTTAAAAAAATGATAATCCTGTAAATAACTTCACATTTAGAAAGAAAACAACATTTTAGTGATGATTGTTTTTAGTTCCAGCTGTAGTAGAACATTTGCGATAGATTTACGATAGTTTGAGCTTAGATATGATATCATCCGATTTTTAAAGCAAATTATAAAATGAAAACGAATCATAATGGGATCGATATATATATTTTTTTTTGGTGGGAAGGGGGAGACAATGTCTCCCCATTTATTGAAAAATAAATAAAACAATTACATCAGCTCTAGAGCGAGCGATAGCCATAGTGTCCTCAAAAGCAATTAAACTAACACAATCCGGGATAGCCGGCAAAGAATGAAAACCTCGCGGAAGTGAAAACGCATAGTTAGCTAACCCGTCGGCAAGACGGTTAGCCTCCCTATACACGTGACGAATACGGACTATCTAGTCCTTCGAAATGAAGCCATAGCACAATCGTACTAGGAAAGACAAAAGATGTGAATCCCCAATCCCTGTCGTCAAGAAGCCCACTACAATCTCGAAATCTATTTCAAGCTCTACCCGGGATAGACCCCTATCCCAAGCCATATACAACCCGTAATAGACTCCCCAAAGTTCTGCCAAAGGTGCCGAACACAATATTCAGCACAAAACCTCCCATCCAGTTACCATCACCATCTCGCAAGACTCCCCCCCGCAGTTGCTAAACCTGGATTACCATGTGATGCACCATCGGTATTCAGTTTAACCCAACCCTCATACGGCAGTTTCCATGCTATCTGTCGCTCCTCTCTAACTGGTTTGTGGCTGGTACCCCCAATGAAGCTTATTTGATGTGAAGATCTCCGTAGCCGTGTCCAATGGGATCGATATTTAAAGTACACAACTTAATAACTTATATTGATATGGGTTATAATAAATTAATTAAATTCTGAGAAAGAAAACTAAAATTTAACTGGGCTTAATGGGCTCCCTGAAAAGTCCATATCATCAGACCCTATCATATAGAGCTTTTATTAACAGACAAATACCACATGAGCTAGAGAAGTGATCCAATTTGGCTCGATGGGCTATTTTGAACACTGATTATGCATATGGTCCATAAAAACTGGGACAAAGGAAGATCCATAAACAAAGATTAAAGAGAATAAGTTCGTAGTTCCAACAAATTAATCGACGAGATACTTACTGAAAACAAATAATAAATTTTTAAAAAACAATACAATTGTTACGAAACTACATGAAGAGTAGTATATATCCCTCTTATAGAAATTAAACATGTAATTCGATCAACTACTTACACTGTTACACATTTGGAGAAAATAGCAACTGATACAACACATTTAAAACACAAATAACTCTTAAACGTGTTCCGGCGTAGCACAAGGAGAAGATGCAGAAGCCACGCGCCGTCCACGCTCCGACCTACTATTGACCGCGAACTTCAAACTCCCTTCATGCATACCCTTTTGCTTCTCCGTCTCCGTCCACTCTTTCATGTAATAATACTCCTCCGTAGACTTCACTTCATCTTCCGTGGAAGCCAAAAACATGCTTCCCCACTGCGGGAAATGCACCAAAGTGACGGGTAAAGTACACGCCATAATCATCACTCCCATCCACGTCAACCCTTGTTCCGTGGTAAACGTTGAGGTCGAGAAGAAAACGAGCTGGGTCAAACCAGAGCCGAAGTTTCCTCCAGCTCCAGTAAGACCCGAGATGATGCCTAAGGAGCGTCGTGAGATGAATGGTATGATGGCAAAGGTGGCTCCACAAGCGGCTTGAGCCCCGAGAGAGAAGAGGATCATGGAGACAACCGCGGTTGGAAGCGTTGTGGCTCGGCCTAGCCATACGCAGAAACAACCGCCTAAGGTTTGGATGATCCATAGGGTCCAAAGACGGCCTCTCATGCCGAAGTATCTAGCCGAAATGTCTGAGGCCCAGCCACCGATAGGACGCGCAAAGAAGTTTGCCATACCAAAGCTTGCCGCAATTATACCGGCCGTGTGAAGCTTTAGATGGAACCTGCAAAAATGGTCATCATGTATTTAATTTGAGTTGTATGCAATCAATTACCCTTACAATGATTGTTTCTAGAGTAATTATTCAAATACAAGTTAATTACCTGTCAAAAAAGTACTCAGCGATGACGTTATCGGTTGTGAGCTCTACTCCCATGGAATAGCCATATAGCAGCACGAAAACCCATGTCCTATAGTTTGTGATCGCGTACCATAAAACCTGGTAATATTGTCCACGAGAAAATTTTGAGTCTTAACCAAAAAAAACAGAGGAGAAAAAGATCTTTAACAAAAGAAAGGACAAATTTTATGTAAGTGTATTATGTTTAGAGATGTTATTAAATGGTTTACAACAACTCACAAGGGTTTCGCTTTTTCTATATGAAAACGTATTTAGATCTCTTTTGTTTTTTACTTTATAGTATTGTGAATCAAATTGTTTTCTTGGCTTAATTTATTTGCCTCTATATAAATGTTAATCTAAGATCTGTATCGGAACAACCTTATATATACCACGAAAGTATATAATTAAGACAACAATCAGTAGACCATAATTAATATATATATATATATAAGTTTAGAATCAAAGAATCCAAGAAGAAGTTAAATATTTATTTAATTTAATTACTGATTAAGTACCTTTGAGAACTTGTCTTTAGTAACAGCACCTTTCTTCTCGAGTGTGCTTCTATTGCCATCAGGAAGATCTTGTCCTAAAGTCAAGACCAAGATCCCCATGATGATGTGCATCCACCCGGGGACGAAGAAAGCCATCCTCCACGCGGTGAAGGACGTAGACCCCAACCGTCGAATGATCTCATAGACCATCGGCATGAGCAACTGCGTGACCCCACCGCCCATGTTCCCCCATCCGGCCGCTGTCCCGTTCACTAGACCTATGATCTGACCGTTGAACATTGTGCTCATCCAGTACTGACATGACACAAAGGTCGCGAGGCAGAATCCGATCATGAACCTCACCGTTATGTACCTATGGCCAATATATTAATTGTTAGAAAGTTTTTTTTTGGTAAAAGGTTAAATAATATTGTTAGAAAATTTACACCAAAAAGTAATCCAATATATGAAACCATTTTACTTATTACCAATTACCTTTGAATTGCATACATATCATATATATAGGATGGTCTCAAACATTTTAAATTTAAATTTAAGGCTTACGCATATTAACAATTTACAAGCATGCTTACCCGCCCGCATCAGCAACGAAAGACATGGAGAAGACAGTCGGAGCAGAAAGCATGACGAGGAAAGCGCAGCCATAACGTGGCCCAAGGAGATCACAAACGGCTCCCATAACAAGCCTAGAGAAGATACTTCCAGAGACAGAGGCAACACCGGCATTTCCGACATCTTGTCTGGTGAGATTAAGGTTGTCTCGAATGATGGGGACAAGAGGAGCAGCAGCGAAAGTGGAGATGAAGCAAGTGAAGAATGAGATCCAAGCAAGATGGAAAGTTCTCATGTGTGGAGCTTCAAAGGATAAGAGTTTGAAGACTTTGGCTTTGTGTTCGGTGTCCACGGGGAGAGAGAATTTAGCTGATGCATCGGAAGGAACCGCCGGAGACTCGACGGAGAATGCATAGCTTTGTTCCCGGCCGGTAACTCCGTGCATTGAGCTTCCCGGTTCACCCAAACCATTAGCCATTTTATATATTTGATATTTTGCTTGTGGTCTTGTGTTTATGGAACAAAAGGAGAAGACTGGTTTATATAGAGATACGAAAGTTGACTTCGTAAGAGCCGATGGAGATTCGAAAAGGCTAAAAGTGGGATTCGTTTTACGTATATAGTACTATAATAGTATAGTTCTTAACGATAATTAATGACTCAAAGTTGTTTAAGCGAGATTGATTACAATTATACAACTTGTGTCTTTATATTAATAGTATGGAATATTCACTTTCGCCGCGAGCATGCATACACGAGAATTTAGCCTGGTCATACGTCCCAAAGGTTCACTTGGATTCCAATTTAGTATTTATCAACATGATATTACTAAACTGTCCATATCGAGGAATTTGTTTTCCAAAGGAGAAACTATTTTCGACTTCCGTCTCTGTCATTAGTTTCGTTTGATTTAATAAAATATACCATTTATGAAATAAAATGAGAAGCTATATTTTTTACTTTTTTAGTTCTCTACTTTTATAAATTTATCAAATGACGATGATAGTTTTATATTTGTGAAAGCAATTTTGATTATAATTTATACCATAAAATATGAGTTCGAACAAAAATGACAACGAGTTCTTTTCATGTATAATTAATACAGCAAATCCTACAGAGATTACTATAACTGGATTAAGATCGGTACTGTAATTTGAAACTATATATGTCACATAATGGTGCAGTGTTTATTTTCTATAAGATTCCTTTTCTTTGTTTTTTTTTCTTTAGGAAAAGACATAAACAATATAATCTTACAGAAAAAAGAAGAACTATTTCTTAGAAACATTATTTAATACATAAATGATAATTATGGAGTTTTCCACCCAAAAAAAAATGATAATTATGGAGTTTACTCACAAAATTTTAGAAGTGATTTTTCCTTGAAATATGTGAACTAAGGGAAATAAGCAAAATGGTAATGAGCTAAGATTTTTCTTTGAATGTAAGCTAGAACTCGAATTTTATCATCTACAAATTTCTACTATTGATTATTTTTTTGCTATTATAAACATTAGAGATGACAATAATATCCGATTTACTAAGGACTTCGAAGATTAGTCTAGATATTTTCATTTACAAAAATATGGTAATGAGTTTTTTCACATGATGGGATGCATTTATCAATCCAAGAAAGTCTCGGTGTGATACATTACATCATCCTATTCATACATGTGAGCGAGTCCGGTGGGTCCTTCCTCTCTATATGACAATGTCTTTGCATGGATTCAAAGGTTGCATTTGATAATGTATATTACTTTTGTGGGGGATTAAAACTTAAAATTGTCAATATACTAGTGTTATAGAAAGAAACAAAATAATGAGATTCTCACTTATTAAACTATGTTGTGATGATGTAATCAAATCCCTAACTATGCTTAGGAAGATTGTAACAGCAGAATAACAGTTGTACTTTCACAAATAAGAACTTTTTTTTTTCCTTAGGAATCCCAAGAGGAAAAGTGCAACAGTGTTATAGTTTGATCCTTTAATTTCTAACAAAATAAAACTCTACATGTCCAAAACACTAATCATATATCAATAACTTTTTTCGAAAGATTGATCTCCCTATAGTATAAGATAACATTATAGTAGGTCCATTATTGTTAATTAATAATGACTTTCATGTTTTGTGACCGAAAACGTTTTTCTAGTTAGCAATTTTGTGCTTTGATTTTTTGTGAAACTAAATCTTTATTACAATGTATAATTATTTTTCGTATGTACACATTTTAGTACGTATGATAAGTTTTTTAAGTGAAGATAATTTATAAAAGAATACGAACATATAACTAAACCGGATTAGGAAAGTAATTTCTGAAGAAAAGAAAAGCAAAAACACTAAAAAAAAGAATCTCATATTGCCAACTGCAGGTCCAACATGCTAGTTACAATGCCAGCAGATTTACAGGCGCACACAAATAATCATATATACATTTATATGATTATATATATATGTGCCAAAATGTGAATTATACGTGTCTCTAAGACTAAAGTGGTCCAAGTCCAACGATTGCAAGCCAGATTCTGTGGATTCCATTGTATTATAGAACTAAATTTTATCATCGAGTTCATCTTAAGTTAGAACTATATACTATATAAATCAAGTACGGCATTTAATTTGTTACAAGCCATTTGAAACTATTCTAAAATGTCCGCATATAATTTTATTTTGTCCTTTTCAACACAATTCCCGAATTCCGCGTGGAATCTGTAAAGCTCGACTCGATGCATAATTGATAAATGAACAAATATATCCAAACAGTTGTCAAACTTAGGTTGTGAAATAACATTTCACACATGATCTATCAATGTCATACAATATTGTGGCCATTACTCAACATTCTTTGACCTCAGCCATATTGACACATTTTCATTCCTTTTTTAGTTTACTACTCAACATTTAAAGATAAACCGCACTAACTGAAATTATCAAGTTAAATTATTACGAGTTCATATTTTCATCATATTCAAATATTTTGGACGCTGATTATAATAATATTGATTTAGTATACGAGAACATATATTAACGACAAAATGACGAAAATGTCGAAAGCACACACATTGCCTTTCATCGTATAGTTGACACTTGACGTATTGTAGTTGATTAATCTTTGTCAAATTGAAAATTACAAATGTTTGTATTTACTAAACGTCTATTATTGCATTCATTTTTCCTAGTTACATTTATTTTCGCATTGCAAGTAATACTTAAACGTCAAAATAATTTTAAACCAGCTTTATTTGTTTTGCGAACTCTCGACTATAGCAGAATTTAACTGGAGTCTAAAAGTTGAGATCGAAGATAAATTTAACTATTGAAACTGAGATCGAAGTTAGAAGCTAAAGCCTTAATCATTAAAAGAAAAACGCATTTTATAAACCCCCAAATTTGTGCAAGTTAAGACTATACACATAGTCACATACACATAAAACTTGAACTACAGACTAAACTTGAAAATAACAAGCTAAAAAATTTACTAGCAAGCAGAGCAAAAGGATCATGGAGCACCCAAGAGAATCGGATCACCCAACCCGGACCCGTGTTTTCCGAGGGCCGGGATGCTTAGAGAACGTTTCCTCATCTTTTCTTTACCCGACCAGAGTCTCGTGTTCCCATTCTCGCATGTAATTAGCGCAGCGCATAGCTGAAGTGGCTCGACTAGCTGCTGGTTCGCGGTCCGCAGGAAGAGGTCTAAGTTTTGTATGTACTTGTCGTTTTTTGTTTCCGGCTTGCGGTTTTTATCAGACATTACCGCAACTGTATCCCGCGACTCTTCCTCCTCATCTGTCCAGTAGCTTTTGTCTTCCATTGCAAGATCATCGTACTCCTCGTCTGACTTTGTCGATTGCTCATCAACTGATCCCACCTGCAGATATTACCGCAAGACTCTTATTGTTACCACTTCATTTGCATGATGAACACATAAATGAGTAAGAAGATCATTATGAAGATTTATTTACCTCTTCATGGTCTCGCTTGTTATCTTCGTCATCGCTAAAATCTGTATCTGGCTCGGGAGGATCATCCTCGACTTCTTCATCACTGCCATTCACTGACTGATCCTCCTTAAGCTGAACGAAATTAACAGAGAAGATACAGAATCATCAAACAACCTTCCACATACGAATCACATGTGAGAAAATAGTTTTTTAGAGTACCTCTTTAGAAGTTCCTTCAGACATCCTAGGCGAGCTGCAGCAGGAAGAGTAATACCGACTGCTGGTTTCAGCAACGTCAGCTCTAGAGTCATCTACACTCCCGGCCCGGCTAGTTGCTCCATCACTAGGCCAAGCACTGATCCCAAATAGACCAAACTGAAGATTCACCGGTTCAGCTTTCTGTAGGTATCCGTAGATCGGGTGCTCCATTCCATTTTCTTCCATCATCTCATCACAAAAGACGGGCTTTCCGCTCTCATCAACCTTACCACTAACGGGCCAAGTTCTTGCGAAAGTGCCATCAGTGTTGAGAAGAGCCATTAGATGCCTAGAAGAACCTTTTCTTTGGATCAGCTGAAACATTCCTTTGGAACTCAATGAATTGGCTGTACACTGGTTCCTGTACTCGTCATCGATAACTGAGACAGTATTTGTGGTAGCATCATAGAGCTGCTCCCCTGCTTCTCGCCTACGCAGGCAACTGAAGACTGTTGCGTGGATCGCAGCCACACTCTTGTCGACGTTGGTATTGTTTATCTTGGGAACGAGATGTTTGTCAGCTCGTTTACACAGGTAATCCTGTATTGTTCTGATGTTGCGTATATATTTTACGTACTTGTTTTTCTCTGGGTCCAGGGTCATGTACTTGGCTCTAACTGCAAATCGTTCCAAGTGTTTCTCCTCGTTTGCGATGTATACCATGAAAGGAACTATCGACGGATGCTTTTTCATCAGTCCCATCTGCAAGCAAAGTTCGAATTTAGACTCACAACTTCCAACTTAGAAAACGAACTGTGTTTAAGAGAACAAATCGGGGGCTTACCACAAAGTTAAGGCTTAAATGTACACCTTCAACAACCACAGACTCTTTCCTTTCTTCCCATGCGGTAATGAGCCTATCGAGATTGTCAATCACCATTTCACTTTGAGCCTTGAATCCTTCAACAGCCATTTGCTTGGGACTTAACAATACCGGGGTGGTTGATTTTGATCCAGCATCAGTCTGTTGAGTATTATTATTAGCCTTCACACCTTCAGAGGCATTTGCTTTTTCGTCGTCAATACTATCCAATTTTTTGGCTCTTCTTCTTTTGGCTTTCGACTCGGCAACTGCCACAGGGTCAAGGTACTCTCCAGCATGGTACGTTGAAGCCCACAGCAAAGGATTCTGCTTTTCGTCAACGAAACTCCTCATCATGTGACGGATTGAGTCGGTTGAGACTACCGTTGTAATCCCCAGCCTACTTCCCTGTAAGAAAAAAGATCCAGTATACAAAAACAAAAGAGTGAAGCATCTTATGCCAATCGAGAGCGTTTATAAATAGATGTGATGAATAATACCAGAAGTGCAGATAGTGTGGATTTGCCACAGCCACTGGTGCCGCACAGCAGAACCGTCACAGACTCTTTCCTTTCTCGGATTCTGAAGACAATGACAAGGAAATTTTTAGATGATTTGTGAAGTGAAAGAAGATCAAATGCGGTGCGATTACAACCACAAACGGTATGACTTAACTTCTAATGATAATATAGTATGATAAAATCTGACTACAGTTACTATCATATATATACCTATAATGGCCTATAAAAGTCTAGAGAATTTCTTAGAAAGTAACATATGGTTCTTCACAACATGTATGTTGATAAAGGTAAGGAAATTTACCTGCACGCAAGAATTAAGTCTGCCCTTTGGTCGTGACCCACATACTTATATTCAGCCAGAGCATCACAGACTACGTTTACAAATATTTCACGCGAAACAACAGCGGTTGTTCGCCTTTTGTACATCTCAAACGGCTTACTTTTACTCTTATCAACATCATCGGTAGCCAAACTGTTAACCTTTTCGTCATGAGCACAAGCTGAAGCATCACCTGTCTTCTGAAATTCAGATTCTTTACCATGGGAGGGTGAAAGGATCAAGGATCCCTCACTTCTTATTAACTCAAAAACCCTGCGGCTGATCTGTCAACAACAACAACAACAAAAAAAAAAAAAAAACAAAACTTCAGAATCTATCAAAATAAAAAGAGCCAAAGGTTTTGCAACTGAAAAAGAGCCAAGAATCAGAAACACCAGAAATCTCGAAACTTTGTGTTTGTTTCAAACAAAATCATTACCTTTAAAAAAAGATACCAAGCAAGCTCATGAATAAGACATTCATTACACAAAAAAAAAAAAAACAGGGTGCGATACTCAACAAAACCAGAGCAAGATTCGGATAAAAACTCATGCTTACTGATTCCTGACATTTATTCTCCAATACACACGGACGATAATCAATTGCTCATTCACATTTAAAAAAAAAACAATACTTGAGAATAGACCACCACGTCGGTCAAGACACAGTAATGCCAAATTAATCTCAAGAGAATAGACCATGTCGGTCGTGCACAGTAATGCCAAATTATGAAATCTAAACTAAAAGTGCTTATTCCTGTTCAATTTCAGACGCATCACTGTTCCAGAATCCAGAACAAAAAAAGCCAGTCCCTTTATATATATATGTATAACCAAAATTTTTTTTAAATAAACACGAATATAATCCCAAACTATTAAACGACAAAAATAAAAAGTTCTTAATGATGAAAAAAATCCGGATTCAATGAAAGCGATGTTGAACAAAAAAAAAAAAAAAAGTTGTAAAATCGGCGATCACCTTGAAGGCGTGACGAGCTTTACATCCCATGAGCTGAAGAGTACTCTGTAAAACCGGACGCGTATACCTAAACGAATCTTTCCAGTTCCCAGTTCCGTATTCTTCCACCGTATCCGTACCGTCGACCACCACTATGTACATCACCTTCGTCGTCTCCGCCATATCTCTAATGATAATAATAATAAAATATAAAAAACGAATCTCGATTTGAATATTTTTAACATGCAGGAGACAAACTCATGAATGCAAGCAAGGAAATAAAAGCGTCTACCTTTTTGAAGAGGGGAAGGGAATTAAATGAAAGAAGCGTTGTGGAAATTAGGGTTTAGAATCAGAGATTAAGAATGTTGTCGTTATAAGAAGAGAGGGAAGAAGAAGAAGAAGAAGAAGAAGTTGTTGTTGTTGTGGCCATTTTGTGTCAGCGTTGTTCCACGCATCGCTTCAGTAGAGCCTCCACGGGTCTCTCTTTTAAAGCCCACCTTCTTCTCTCTCTCTCTCTCGTTTCCATTACAGATGCAAATTAAAAAAAACGTTTATTTGTGCTTTTTGGCCCTTTTTGGTTTCTTTTCTAACTCAACCTTTTATTTTTCTTTTTCTTAAAATATTACACCTAACTTTGTTTTCAATCAAATTGCTCCATTTGATTTAGAGGTCAATCGATTCATATTCAGACATCTGGTTAGATGTTTCTTTCATTCGATTAAATCTGGTTTAGATTTTTAATTATTTTCCAACTACACATCTGGTTTTGATTATACGTACATACTGAAAATTAAAATGTATGGAGTTAAATCTTTGAATTTGTAATTTTACTGGTTACTTTTGATAAATATAAGTTTCTTTTTTTCTTCGTCAAAATTTCGGTTAGAAGAATTATTTTTAATTTTTCTATAACTTTTGTTTAGTATATAACCAAGTGTTTCGCCGACCCCATTTGATCCGGTCTTTTGTCAACAATTAATTAGGATCTAATGTTTAGGAGGAAAGGTATGGTTTCTTACAAAAATATATACTACTTGGTACTATTTATTTTAAAATCTATGATCTCAATTTCTGTAAATGAAAAACTTCAACTCATAAAGATGACTAGTCTGTCTGGTTCGAAATGAAAGGATAAATTCGTATGACCCAACTTCTGAAACACTTTTTTGGCTAAACATTAGATGCTTAATTAAAATGGTAGGTTTCGTAAGATATTTTCCCTCGTTCTAAAATCCAATGTTTTCCATAAAAAGATGAAAAACATGTCGACACTAGATGACCCTCAGATATGTGATTTAAATACATAAACTGGTAATGATATGACCCAAATATACAATTTTCAGTTTAAAAATTTCTTTTGATAACGAAATCGTTAAATTAGTGATGTTAAGTTGTTTTCTCTAGCTTCTTAACCAAAACTTTTTCCCTATTTTTATTATCATTAAAATGAATGAGAAACATATTAATTGATACTCTGCAAAAATTATATACTACATTTTATAAAAACAAAAAGCTGTATAATTACAAAAAATAACTCATTTTATAATTTTTTTTTTTTTTTTTATAACATCTGATTTATAATTTTATTTATATTGATTGATTTCAACACATTCAAAAACAAAACGAACTTAACTGAATATTCAGCCACCTGATTCATATTCATTTAATCAAAACTTAACTGTCTTGACTCTTAAAGTCTTCCTGGGACAATAATTCCTTTCTTTTACCCAAATGACGAGATTCGCCCTTATCTCCACCGTAGATTCGAGTACAAACATGTTGTATCAGGTCCTAGATCAAAGGGTGTTTTAGGGAAACCAAGCAAACAATTTCATGGGCCTTCTTGATCAGGCCATCCTGTGGACCCATTGACGAGAATCAAGAAGGGGTAATATTGTAATTATCATGTTAGAACAAGGACAAAGCTGACTGTGTGAAAAGGAAAGAAAAAGACCGAAAAGGACAAGAATGGGTCAGAGCCTCTCTGAGGACAAACGTTACATCCATGATGAAGGTGTTATTAAGAGCCATTAGTGGACCCTGTCAATTTTTTTTTTTTTTTTTTTTTTTTGTTTTTTTTTTTTTTTNTTTTCTTTGTAATAGAGTTTCATTGTTTTTTTCCTTTCTTTTCTTTTCCAATTTATTGAACATGGTCTACAAAAGAAAAGTGTAAGTCATGGATGTGTACGTGACGAGCAAATACATCAGTTTAAGAATTAGAGAACAAAAAATAAACTTCGAAAACGTAAGAATTTAAATAGTCATTTTTTTTTTTTTGTTAAAGATAAGAATTTAAATAGTTCCACTGAAAGTTCTGCCACTTATCAGTGCTCGCTTCACGAAGATCTTATATTGGCGATCCATGGCAAACAATATACAAGTCGATCGATAGTTGTATGTGGATGCAACCCATTGTCCAAATCAAGGTTTCTAGTTCGAAATGGAGGGTGATCGATATGTCTTGTGTTTCGGAATCTTAAGATAATTGGCTGTCATCCTCATCCCAACACGTCCATTTTTCTCAACTCGAGCTTCCTAAAGCAATCCAAGATTCATCGATCCAGTTCATATAGGAAAAGGCCTTCTAAATTGTGAAAGAACACATTCAACTTTGTTTTGAATGATTACCTTATATCAATTGGTCACGCGCGCTTTTATGGCCGGCCTATAGCTGGTCTTTACGGAGACCCCACCACTAAGTTACAAGTTCACTAGACATGCACAAAAGAGAGTCTGTATTTAATTTCTTCCACGTTGGAACATTAAAAATGTAATTCACTTTTAAGTTCGCGCATAAGTATTTTTGTTGTATTTTCGTGCAGTAGACTATAAAAAGCAGGTGGTTCCAATTACTCTGAATACAAGAAGTTTACAACATGACATTTTTTTTTGTTTTGGTTAGCATGCATTTAAGCAGTTCATATTATAACACAACTGAAATTCTTTTCTATTTCTCTTGGTTTGATTGCAAATGGCCAACTAGATTTTTCTTGGTTGTTACGCCCATCATCAAATTTAATATTCAAATTGACCACTTTTTCAAAAAATATAAGAAAATGTTGATGCCAAATTATTGGTTGTGTTGATAAAGAGATGATATTTCATAACTGGTTAACCTCTCTAATATATAATTTGGTACGACAGTTCGGAAAAGTTCCATTTCATTTCTATTTCTTAAAATGTAGATGTATTGAGTCTTCTTATTGAATAATTATTCTAGTATGCTAGTATTATCAATATATCTTTGTCACTATTTTCTTAACGTTGCACTTGCATGAGAATAACTTTCATTACTACCCGTCGCAAATTTCAAAAAGAATTTACTTTAACGAAAAAAAGTATTGTCTATATTTTTCCAAACTTTAAAACCGATCGTTGACATATACATGTGTCAACTTCAACATGATTTGTAGACATATTATATAGATACACACATACAAACTAAATAAGAGTTAGTTCTTTCTTTTTTTTTTGGTAAGAAAACTAAATAAGAGTTCCTAGATATTTACTAGTACTAAATTACAAAGACCAACTTCGTGGACTTTATCGTCGTTTGCAATTTGACTTGATCTTCATCGTTTCATTCTCCATATTCTCTTTTGAATATTTTGACCTTTAAAAAACTTTAAATCTTTTTGTTTCTATTTATATAATGTTTTATATGTTTCAACGGCCTAGTGCCAAAGAGGCTATCACATCTTTAGGTGTGATGTACATTCACAAGCAGCTAAGTGAGAGTACAATCAATTAACTTATTTAATATCTTTTGGCAACCATCTAGAAATATGGATCTAGGCAACTTTATGAGATAGAAAGAAAGTACCATAATCTTGAAAGATTATATACTCGACTTGTAATATAAACCATATATTACGCATTGATCGGAGGCTTGACCCCGAAATTATGTTGACCAAATCTGTCTGATATGACGGCGATGGCTTCGGCTGACAGAATTAGACATTCCCATTAATGTTCCTGAGGAGGTCGATGTTCAAGTCGAATATTTCAAAGGTATGTTTCTTTAAATAATACTGTATAAATTAGGTAGAATTCACTTCATGGATAGGGGAAATATGCAAATAAATAAACAGATAAGCAGCCAAAATTAAACTTCTATTGTATAACCAAAGTGTGGTATATATTAATCAAAAGCCAAAACTAAATATTGACTCGGAACAACAGGGAAGACCAAGTTATAATAAATCTTTCATTGAGAAACAAAAAGCTATTAACAAAGGGATTAAAAGGCTCCATAAAGAATAATAATTTAAGTTCCTGAACTTGTGTAAACCTGATATATATATATATATATATATATATATATATAAATATGGCATATACACTAATCGGATTTATCTATAGAAAGAGGAAGAAAGATTGGCAATGTTATTAAAATATCACAACCTTTAACGATAAGTGGGAAATTATATGATAGAAACGAATTTAAAGGTCGAAGAAGGATTAGTTGGCCTTAATTGAGTTCAAGGGGCGAATTCATATCACCACCTTAATTGAGAAAGTCATAAGACTTTACAGACATGAACTTCTTGTTTATATCATGTGTGTGTGAATGTCGTTTTCGTATCATTTGATCCATATCCATCAAGATGGAAAAGCTTAGTCCAATCCATAGGAAAAGCTTGAAAGAGAAATTTGAAAAGAAGAAATCTAAGTATCATCGGCTTAATTTTATTTTGTACCAATCATATTTAACTCTCTAAAGTTGTATAAATTAGTAGTTTTCTTTTGACCATATATATATATATATTTTTTTTTTATCTTTGTACAATTGAACTGTCCATTTATTAAAAAAATAAAGCTAAAATCATAATCTTGAATCAATTACAAGAAGAATAAGCAACAAGACACCTACAAAGGATGGTCATCATCATCATCATCTCATCAATTCCATGAATACAAAGCCATTCCACAAGCTATGCAACAGCATCGAAGGTAACAAGTTCCTTGACCTTGCGAATATCAAACCCAAAACTACTCCAAGGAACACCAATGGCAACATCCTCTGTACATTGAAATGTGCCAGAGCAAACGCAACCGAACTCACAAGAATCGCACACCAAACTGGCATGTACCTAGTCAGAGACGGCAACAAGAACCCTCTGAACACTATCTCTTCCCAAACCGGTGCACAAATTGATACTACAACCGCATACAGTGCCATTGCCACAGGGTCCCTAGCCATTATCGACTGCTCCACACTTGATAGTGAGATCGGACTTGAGGTTGGTGGGAGTGGCAAGAGGTTTAGGTTTAATTGGGAGAGACGGTTAACGAAAGGGAACATGAAACAGCCTATGATAACATCTAGTTGCCAGTTTCCTTTGAGGGTAAATCGGAACCAATCGCTTGCAAGTGGACGGAACATGGAGAGGCAGCGATGCAGGATAGCAATCCCAGCTAGGCCTTCTGTTACATCGGTTATCAGACTGAACAAAGCTTGGCCTCTAAATGTTAGGGATTCTTTGTGGAAACCTGATATATGAGCCACGAATGGAATCATCCATGAACCAATGAACCAGAAAGCAGCTACCCACAGAAGCATTACCTGAAAATGTTTATGTTAGGGACACGGCAGGTGAAATTGAGAGCTTTGGTATATTGCTCATTTCTCATTAGGCATCTATAATACTATTAGCTCGAACTATCTCATTTCAACAACCTATATCTAATTAATACAGGTGAAAGAGGTAAGACGCGTAGTCCATAGTTTCTGGGTCAAGGATATTGTACCACGTTTAAAAATATCTCTACTTTCAGAAACTATGTCTTACACAGATTCGTAGTAGTCCACTCATTCATATACACTCTTATTAGATAATCCATTAAACGTTCTAGATAGGTTTCATTAATGTTCTTGTGTCAAACAGTAAAGTGTGAATCTGATATGGCAATACAAAAGATGTTGAGTAACATTAAGATGTAGGTACCTGCACAATGGTCTCGACAGTCCATGGTACCTTCCAACGAGTACCAATGGCCTTCAAAACTGCATCTGCAGCCTGAGATCCAATGAAACAAAGTGCTTTTAAAACCCAATATAATGTTTTGAACACAAGATCAATAAGCCTTTGTGAGAGTTCCTTATTTGCCTTTTTCCCATCATATTCAGTAAAACGAGAGATTAAGAAACCTCAAATTCTTTTAATGAGAACACTAGTAAACCAAAAAACAAAAGGATGATGGATATAGATATAACATTTTACTGCCAAAGATGAAATTCTGCTGCAGTCCTAACCTCTAGAGTCTAGACCCTAATGCAGAAATTGGGTTGTCCACTTGTCAGACTAATACAGAGACAAAAGGAGTTCTTGTTCAGGCGTACAAGTATCCATGTAATGTCAGGGGATCTTTACCTTTTGAAGAGTTGCCTTCCAATCTTTTTTATCTGTACATGGAGAATCTTGATCTGGCTTAACTAATTCCTCAGGCACGAAATGCTCCGGATTCTCGGGAGCAGAATCCTCATTTCTAAAGCACAAAATCTTCCATTTCTGCAGAAAATAGAACCAAAATTCAATACACTGGAGACAAAAATATCGATTCTTCATCTGCAAAGCAGAAGTAAGCTATTAATCATTTGACACTGCATCGAAACAAATACAAAGCTCTTCTCTACCAATGGGCATAGCTAGTGAACACCTAATCACAATACTACTAAACCTCAAAAAAACCCAAACTTTCTAATACATTCATAATCAAAAACACTTTTTTTCATAAGAGGACAGAATTCACAATGCTATTGTATTACAATCTCAACACAATTATAATCCTTTATGTACTAGTTCAAACCTCCTGGTCAATTCAGAGTTTCATACTTGAATAGAACAGAGAGAGAAGAAGAAGAAGAAGCGTACGTGCTTGGCGGACTTAGAAGGTGAAGAAGCAGTTAAAGGTGAAATCTGGGTGAGAGCAGGAGAGAAGACAGTTCGACAAGGAACCCTAAACTTGGAACGCGAACTAGAGAGCGCTGGGCGATGGCAAAGGAGTGACGAAGAAGAGCAAGGAGAGGTCAACATGGGAATCTTGAGCTCCAATTCAAACTCAGATTTCAGCTTAATTCAAAGTTCTCCGTGGAATGAGAGAGAGACCAAGAAAGCCCCCTGGAGATGATTTCGCACAGAAATGCGAATTGAGAACACTAATGAGAGATTCTTCTTGGTTTCATCAGAGAAATTGAAAACCCTAATAATCTTGAAAACGGGAGATTTGGGGGTTTCGTGACCAGAGATAGAGAGAGAGAGAAGGAGAAACCAATTTTGTTGTGTCTTTCAGTTTTTCTCACCAAAAAAGAAAGTTGTTGAATTTTCAACGATAATAGTTAACAATCCTTCTTAACCGGAACCACCCAACATAACCGATGTTTAAACCGGGAAATGTAGTGTGATGATCATGTCCGTTACCCCACAAAAGAGAGATCTCATTCGATCTTTCCTTGTTATGTTAATTTCCTTGTTAGACGATGATTTTGTGAAGATTACTGTATTTGTATTTTGGTTCACTAAGATTTTTAGGAACTAGTTTGAAAATAGAGTCAATTAGCTCAGTAACAAGATTTAGAATTTAGGAGAATGTCAAGATTTGGAACTTCAGTCACCAAGTCTACTCTTTCTTGCCCGTCAACGTATTTTCTCCAATTTTTTGTTGTTTTCGTGTTTATTTTTTCGAATTCTTGTTAAATATACGTTATATTTTTTTTACTAGCTATTTTCTCTTCCTCACTCATCAAAACCTACCTTCTTTAATCAAAGTATTTTCCTCAAAAATTTCTTCTGTTTTCTTCTTTATTTTCCTCAAATCTTAACGGATAACCCTATTATGATGATCCCCAATCGTCACAATCTTTTTTTTTTTCTTTTTCCGACTCGTCACAGCCTTAAATAACAAATAACAAAAATACTTTGTTACCGGATAATCGGCCCGGCCCAATCCGGCCACTAAGAGTTACTATATTATTAAGAACAATTCTTGGGTTCACCCCTAGGAGTGAACCTCCTTATTCACCCCTCTTAAATGAGCCAATAAAA
>OVAQ01000478.1:0-15433 GCA_900406345.1 Erysimum cheiri
TCTTTGCTTTGTGTGTGTTTCTTCTGCATTTTTTTTAGACCTGATGGCTTTGTTAGCTATGTGGGTGAAAGTTTGATGCTGGCTTTTGCAGGTGGGGAAACATAGACTTGGATGGATTCACTTTGACCCATGTTGGTAAGAGCTGAAATCTTTTTAATCGAAGTTGTTTTAGATTAAATGCATTGGTTCAAGAATCACTCTGCTTGTTGACGGCAGGTACATATATTCTATAACCATTTGATCAAGGGTCATATATTAATATGGCTTCATATCACCAATCTAGTAATCTAGTTGCTACTGAGTTCGAGCTAGGGTTTGGTATTTGTACTGTAGTCTCTGGATGTTATGCATAGAGTAATAATATCCTTAACCTTTACCGTTTGCCATCTCAAATACTTTCTTTGCAAGTCAAAATTTATCCTCATTTTAAGAAACAAGTAGCGTCTTTATAATTATGATATGTTTAAAGCACATGAAAGGCGTTCATTACTGAAACTTTAATATGTTAATTAAAGTATCTTTCAAAACATTGGGATTAGGAATAGAATTCATTCAGTTTATTTGTTTATGTATCTTTTGAGTTTTTCTCCCCAATGTCTTTCTTTTGTGGTAAACATTAATCATGTCTACGACAAATTATTGTGAAACAACTTTTGTGTCTTGGAATTTGGGATCCACACACTCATTAGCATAAAGTTGAGAAATTGTGGGTGATGAAAAATAAAGATGAGCACTGAACAGAGTTTGAAGATAAGATTAACAGAGGAGAGCATCAAGGTTTCGTTTGCCCTCAGGACCTTTGGAGTACCAGGAAGAAACATATTGGCCATACACAACTTCCTTGTAAGAAGGCGGGGAGAGTTGAGAAACAGGTGCTATCCTTGCAGTCTTGGAAGGATCATGAAAGGTAGCAACTGATAACCGCGCCTGGTTCGCATTAGTTACGGCTCTATGTTGAGCACTTTTGTATATCCCATTTGTTATGATCTGCACAAAGAAAAAGGACGAAGCATGTCAGAGCTTCTTCTAGCTTTGCATTGTCTATGACCTCAATTTAGAAAATAGAAACCTCGGTTTGATCGGCTACGAGAACGAGAATAGCGTCAGAGGTAGGAGGAACAGTGAGCCATTGGTCATCCTTGTAAAGCTGAAGACCTCCAACATCATCTTGAATCAAGAGAGTAATAGCACCAAAGTCGGAATGTGACTGGAGACCAAGAGTGAGCTCAGGCTGAGGACAAGGAGGGTAATAGCTCACAGTGATGTTCTGATAGATTTCTCCAACAGCTTCTTCAATGGTTGAACAAGGAAGACCCAAACTCTCTGAGATTAGCCCTAATAGCATCTGAGCCAGTTTCTTCATCTCATCACCATATTCTCCAACAACTTGTCTACCAAATCCAATTCGATTTCAATTTAGAGAGAGTTATGAAACATTTTGTGATGATTAAGAGATGAATCAAAGCAGGAACCTGTAGTCAGGAGGATGAATCGGCCAACGAGAAGGGTTACGGCGAGAGAGTGGGAAAGTGTGATGATCGAAGTAATCTCTCCAATCCAAAACGACGTCGTCCTTAGCGCCGAGCAACATACGGCTACCGTAACCTTCGGATGCGGCGGAGGTGGAGTCGCAGGCGTAACGAAGCTTATGTTCCATGGGAGAGTCTTGGAAGAAAGAGAGACCTAAAGACCTCATCCGATCAAGGAGATGGATGGGAACGCCATGGTTGATAACGTGGAAGGCTCCCCAGTTGCGACAAGCGTCACCGATGGCTTCTCTTGCTGAATCGGAGCTCGAGAGGTCGACGGTTGGGATGGAAGCTGCATCGCCGGAGTGATGGAGATTAGGTCGAGCTTCCGGTGGCTGAATGTACTGAGAAGGGACCTCCGGTAAGTTGCTATTAACAATCAATTCAACTCTCGACGCTGTTTCCATGGATGATCTGATCTTTTGCGATTCGACTACTCGAAATCTGAAATTCAACGGAGGATTTTTAATTATAAATGAGTTTTTCTATTTAAAAATTCAACTAGAGTGCTAACGTGGCACTCTAGTTGTTAATATCATAATATGATGATTAGTGTTTAATTGTTTCATCAACTTCCTCTTCATTTTCTTCCGCCTCTGCTCTACTGTGGTTGTTGGTGTCACTGAGATGTGGCTCCAACTTCAGGCATCTGAAATTGTTAAGTGGCTTGTGTTTGAAGCTGAGAGAGCTCATTTCCTCGATCTTGGCCTCACCTAATATAACATAAGCTTCTGGATTAGGCGTCCACCAATTATTAACTATAATTTTTCTTTCAATTGTTGTCAACTTGTCATCTACCAAATTTACTTTTTTTTTGTTTATTCCTCTCAAAATCCTAATTGATGGGTCTCGTTCTCAAAATCAGGACTTTTAGCAATTGAGGCACATATAAAAGATAAACGAAATAACAAGTAATAAAGAAATGACAAACAGATAGCCAAGCCAAACTAGTGGAAGAAAAAGCACAAAACTCGAAGCAAGAACTAACAGAAGATACACTAAAGTTCAGACAAGATAGCAGGGATGTAATGGGAGAGTTCTGCGGTGAGAGACTGAAATCCATTGACAAGCTGAGTATGGAATTCCTGATCTTCTTCTCCAATTAATCTAAAGTGAACCCTAATGGCTCGCTTGCAAACAGCCATGAATTCTAGCAGTGCCGCTATCAATTGCTGCAGCTCCTGCGAACGCAATCTAGTTGCAGGCTCTCCTGATAAGAAAGCTGTGCACACGCTCAACACTCCACTGTTCACCTGCATATTTCCATGCAAGGATATGGTTAGCATATTTCTAACACAATTCTTGAAGAAAATAACAAATTACCAACCTGCACTGCAACACTTCCTTGAAGAATCCTCTGCAGACTCTGAAGCCGTGGTAGGTGATCACCGTCCGAGCTACGAGGCTCCTCTAGCTCATTTCTCAGAGCAGTTGTTCGAGTTTCAATCATTCCAATAGCATTTTCCACTGGCGAGAATTCAAGGGATTCTGACTTGGTAACCAACAGCCTATTCACAAGGGCCGGGAATGAACCCTCCGTCTGTAGCACTGTTCGTCTCTTCCATTGATCTTCTAATCCACCTTGTGTCTTGCCATTTTTTGTAAATGGTGTATCAAACAAGAACCGATCAAACACTCGTGCTCGAACACTTCCAGTCGAAAGAGAAAATATTCTCTCTCTTCTGCTCCCAAGATCCTCATCTTCCATCACTGCATCAACAGCCGTAATTTGCAGGTAGCACACTCCTGCCTGCAATTCTTCTGCCTTCACTTGTCTCGAATCTGGAATGATGTGCAGAACATGGTTGCTGTCCATTCTTGATTCATATGTATGGCTCAGCTTTTCCATTATATCCCCTAGCCGCACATCTCGTGGTTCTCTGTATACATATTCTTTCCTGTCCAACTTCCCAAACTTTTCCCCGTAAAATCCCACCCGGTAATATGTAGCATCAATAAATGGGATAGGGTTTGATTCTTGGTCAAGAATGGACTCGTATATATTAGTAAGTAACGTGTGACACTTAGCCAATTGCCCATAAGCCTTCCTGCTCTTGTAAACTGGAATAACAAGTTCCAAAATGCTTGCACAAAAATGGTAGAGCTCAGCTTGTGAGAAAAGCTTATTAGCAAGCTGTAGATACTTTACAGCGGAGTCAACTGTTAGCTTTGAAGCACCATAACCCTCAACCTCAGCTGCAGATGCCTCTGTCGTAAACTCTCCACTTACCATTGGGCAAATTTTGCGCAAGGCAGACACATGATCCTTGCTCCACACACCATCGTTTCTAGCCACCAAGGCCTACAAGGCGAAAACAGAAACATGCACTTAAGTATTTAGTTGACGGGAAGACTTGAATGGAGACTGCAGAGATGATCCACTGCACATCTAAAACACATACCTGCATTATCACACCTGCAACCGCCACAGCACACTGTGCAGCTTCAGCCCAGGACTGCATTTCCTGGTGGGCATCACATAGATGCAGCAACCACATTATGTGAAGATCCGGAACAGGAGCAAATGCCATTCCAAGTTTGTAAAAGCTCTCTGCTGCAGCATATCGATCCATCGCCATCACAGATCCCTGTAATAACAGAAATTTGACGTTGGAAAAACAAAGAGTGACTTGCAATCTGGCTGAATCTAATAGTTTTTTCCTCATCACGACAGGAACAAAGATGAAACATGACAAGGAATGGTGAAAACTTGACAGTAATGCCACAAAACAGGATTGGAAACCTTTGTAAGTTTGACAAGCCGTCCTGTGATACTTATTTTAGACCAACGATGTCAGAATAGTCATTCACAGTAATATCTGAACTCACCTATTTAGGGAACCCCCTAAAGTTTCCAAGTTAAAAGTTCAGTAAATGTCAGGAAAGAGAAGTGAGGGACAGGAATCAACTCTCTACAAGCGTAAAATTATCTCCCTATTAGTGATGAGACCATACAATCAGGAAAGGAAATGCAGATGTACTCGGACACACTTAAAGTTCCATCAGTGTCAATTTCCAATTTCCACACACAGGAAATTGATTCCTGTGTTATCTTATATATCTATCAGTTCGGTAAAAACACTAAAAATAGGTGTCGACAGGGAGGAATTTGAGTGTAAAAGACATGACGCTTCCACCACATAACAAGGCAATGACTAATTCAGCAATTAAGTCCTCTAATACAGGTGACAAGACGAGCAGAAGACATTTCTTCCATCACTGACACCAGAAAGGATATATTTACGAAATGCCAAGTTGATTATAAACCATACCAAAAGGGCATGCCCGAGGCTGGCATCAAGAGCAAGAACAAGGCTGTCAGCAAGATGTTTCACTTCAACCCAAGACCAGCGGTTCTCTGTAAATTTCTCGGGAATTATCAACAGTGTATCATCAGGAAGACCACACTCCCTCAACAAATTGACACTCTTAGCTTCATCAGCCATTTCGCTTAATGACTGTTGAAGCCGCCTTGCCTCTCCACTCTCTTCCAATGTATTATCGGATTTCATATGAGTCACTTGGACATCCGACATGAGCTCTGACAGTGTAATGGTCAGCAACGCCCTCAGCCTAGCAGTCTGCATAAAATATAGCGAGCTCTGCAAGAACAAAGCATTTAAACTCATACCTGATAACAAGTAACAGAGAAATGTTTATAGGAATCTAGATGTCTCACCTTAACTAGTATTTGAAGACCAATAACAGCCCTTTTCCTGACACTGTCATTGCGGTAAACAGCAAGGCGGAGAAGATGGAAGGCTATCTGTTTTAAGAAGCGATCATTTTCCCTGGCCATCAGTGTAGCCCCATGAAGATCAAAGATTCTGTTGAAAATTGGAAAGAAGGCTTTCCAGAACGCTAATGACTGGTTTCGGGAGAAGAAACTCGTCAATATTGTGGTAATGCAGTCCAATTTGCCATAGTCCGTCGCAATATTGTGAGAGGCTGCCATTGATGAAAATTTTTCAGTGATCTCCAAAACCTGGAGGCTAACAGTGGCACTTACATTCTCTTCCCAAAGTTCCTGGTCAGAGTGAATGCAATTAGTAGAATAGCTCATTGAAGACTATGTCAGCAAAAATGATGAGTACAATTAAGGAGAGGCATGAAGGAAACATAAAACTATACCAGTTTTTGCCTCAAAATAGGGTGCAGCGATTCTCTTAGTGCCTGGGCTGAAGCTCCAATCCGCGAAGACTGTGCTTGAGCTAAAGCTTCTCTTAGAGAATAAGGTTGGCTAGGGGAGGCTAGCTGAGAATTAACTCTCTGCCACAGGTACCCGTTATCAGGTGTTCCCTCTAGCTGCAGTAAAAGTTCAGAAGACATTTGAGCGTTCCCTAGGTTTAACATAAGATAAGCAAAACGTGTAGGACTTTCTAACTTAGTTTTGAGAAGCCCACCAAAAGAAAGCAACAATGTAACGGAACTCTAGGTGAATTTGTAGGTTTTTCTAAAAAGTAGAAGAGAGGAACGAACACACAGGATAAATTTAGCAACTCACCCTGACTTCTTGGCGAGAAGCCTCTGACAGATAATTGTTGATAGCAGGAGATAGTCGCTCGGAGTACTTTGGTGATCCAACTCCTTCACTAACAGGACCACGAGAATTGTTGCCCCCGAGGATGCTGTCAGCAGCCTTCTTGTGCTGAAATTTTTTTTAGTTCAACATTATCAAGTCGCCATAGGAGTTGAACATTAAGTGGACTACAAATACAAATATATGTGGGTAGTACATCAAATCTAGGTTCTGATAGACTGTAAGCAGTACCCGTATCATTCTACCACATCGACACAACTAGCTAAAATAAAACAGTCAAGCCTTTTCCCAAATTTTAAGAAATGGTTGTGGAAAGGAACCTCGAAAAGTATGAGGCATTCTTCCATGAGTTTGAAATACAATCGAGTACGAGCTATGCTCTGCTGCCATGCCTTAACGAGGGATGTGTCATCCAGATTACGAACAATTTGCAGCACACCAATTAAAACTTCACGCTTTTCAGTAGCATTTAGGTTATAGAAAACAGGCATTTCATCTAAAATCTGCAAAAGGAAGAAAACAAAACATTAAATGTCAGG
The DNA here is from genome assembly GCA_900406345.1 of Erysimum cheiri. Taxonomy (NCBI): domain Eukaryota; kingdom Viridiplantae; phylum Streptophyta; class Magnoliopsida; order Brassicales; family Brassicaceae; genus Erysimum; species Erysimum cheiri. The sequence goes on from OVAQ01000478.1 coordinate 6,609, forward strand.
AAAATTTATCAGCTGACCTTAGCTATAATTGTAGAAATATAGCAATCAATCAAAAGGATGTATTGCCACGCCATTTAATTCCTTTTACTAGCATATTTCTTATTTTCCTGTAATAACGGATGCTTATGAGTTATGACAAGATAATTGAGGGAATTACAACTGAATACAAGCTTCTGGGCTACTTTTTAGTTTTTACCCTTGGAAATTAACCATTGACCACATAACTTTTCAAAGCAGAAGTGGATTAAAGGAATGAAAGAATTTATGCATTAATTTTTTCTAAGCCACTGTTACATACCTGCCCGACAAAAGGAAAATATAGTTGTGCAATATACAGCTTATCTTCGGCTTTCTGGTACCGCGCATCAAATTCATGCTTGCATAAGAGGATCACTAATATTCGTGCTCCCTGCAAGGATCCAAAAAAGGAATACAATTTACAATGTAAAACTCTTACATGATATGTATCTTATACGTACAAACACTCAAAATAAAAAATACCTTCGCCCGCAGAGGTAGCTCATCATGATCCAGGGAGAGAAATAGCTCCTGTATTAATATGGATGATAAATAGTTCCTAGAACATACAAATAAAGTTAGCTGAGTAAATAAACTCATCCACATGGCCACACACATAAAGGAAGATGGAAGACTGTAGTTCAGTTTAGGCTTCTCTTTTCTGCATCTTTTCAAGAGTTCATGGGCTCTCTGCAGAAGTGGCCTCTTTATGTTCTATTTCTATGTGCTCAAGTGTGCTATAATTAAAAATTATTCAAGCAATAAAGTGCAAATAATTGACAATGCAAAACTGAATAAACAGGTAATGAGTATCTAGGGGAGAGTACCTGTCTGATGGGTCTCTGCCAGGCATTTCTACAAAAAGATCATGATCGGAGATAATTTGCAAAAACGTGAGCTTGCATTCGTGTAGTACAGATTGACAAACACCAGAAAACTTGTCCATGTATAACGATACCTGTTGAGTGCAATAAGGACATAAATTTTATCACAATCAAAAGTATATGTAAAGATAGATTATTCCCATGTTCCAAAACTACCGACTACTGACGGCAAAAATGTGTCCAAAAAATCAGTTGAATGATCAGCTGCAAAACGTTTTTGAATTGAAGATTTTTTTTCATAAACAATATTAACATACAATTTCCAGACCTGAAAACCACACATGCACATGATCAATCAATTAGCTGATAGTAAACGCAACCAGTAAAAAACCATATATCAGATCAGAAAGAAACTCGTATGCGACAATGCTTAAAATCATGCCCATGCTTGTACTCAACCAAAAATAAAATCCTCAGAGAATTCCAGGAAAACTCAGATGCAGTTTAGTACCACGCATGATAATTTGAAAGCTACAAAACAAAAACATACCAGTTCATAGACCTGGCAGGGCTCAATGATATATAAAAGATCATAACAAAAGAAGGCCAAACTGCTGTTCAGACGTTTTGCCAAGCTTAAGCCCTTTTTACAACGTTCATGTACTTCAGTTAAAAGACAATCAAACAATTGCATGATACATCGGAAAACACTTTCTTTGAGCTGCATGGGTGGAACATCCTCGCCTATGGTAGAGAAGAAAAAATGAGCACATTACTTGGTAACCGTATAATTAATACCTGAATCACACTGAAACTTGCATGTCGACTTGACAAATAATATTTTACCGAAAAATGGAAACTTGGGTACCCAATAATACCTGAAGGTAGATTGTGATCGTAAAGACGTGCCTGCTCCAATGCCATTGATTTAACAATCAACTCGAGGAAAAACCACGCCATTGATAAAACATCGTCATAGACAGGCCCAACCCGGTAACCTTTAGCCTGTAAGGTCAGTAATAGTGTTTGTCAACCAAAAACAAAAAATTTAAGAAAATTCACAGCAGATAGCTGAAGGAATAGGTGACATGGAGACTGCTCAACTTTGGGGTTAGTGATAAGTACAATGAAATATATATCACATTAGAACAAAGATAAGCTAGTAGTTTAATCGAGACAACGTTTGCAATTTATACCTTGCTTCTAGCTAAACTTCCCCATACAGTTGCTAATCCAGGATAAACCGGTGGTTGATTGCCTCCAAAATCATCAAAAGAAAAATCAACATAGGTGACCAAAAACCGATTTCGGTCAGCATCATCAAACGACACCTGCTGCACCCTACAAAACCAAATTGAAAGATCTAGTAAGAACAAGGGCTAGCGTGCTTGTTATACCTATATTGTGTACAGTCATGCACATCATTTGAACTCGAGTGATAATAGACCATCCAAAGTTAGAGACCACTCGCATCGTGACATAATATTCTTTGGTCACTTACCCTAACCCTTATAATATAAATGTTTTCCCTGATCCTTTGGGTTTAATCTTTATTTGGGACAGATTACATGATTCTACTAGACAAGTCCTTTTACAAATTTACTCTGTTGTATTAAAGTAGATTAAACCTAGTTGAGCTAAACACAGAAATACATACCGAGTTAAAATATCCACCATTGCTCTGAATGCTGCAACCTGAAGCAAGTAGAAAATACTTGATTGGTAAATGATGTAAGAAACAGTCACATGGACAGAAATAAGATATAAGAATGCTTATATCAAAATTTTATGCTAAAGGAACCAGAAGTTGTTAGTTGACAAACCTGAAGAGTTTCTCCACCGTTGCCAATAAGATGAAGGAGCATGTTAAGAATTGGGTAAAGAAACTGAAGCAGGGCAGTCGAGTCAACGTGCTTCAAACTGTTTATTGCCTTGAGAGAGATATAAAATACCTGTTAACAATACCAGTGGGGATAATAAATCAAATGAGGCAAAGTTATTGTGAGTACCTGTAACAGTTCTGAACCCCAGGGAGGGCTTGTCCGGAGGGTATGTCTATCATACTCTAGACAGAAATCCCTGACACGTTCGTTGGTGGGATAAAGCGATGAACAAAGTCTCAGTCGCAACTTAAAAATATTCTTGCCATCTTCCAAATAATCCAACCTCTCCTGTAATTGTCAGAGAGTATTATTGTATAATTATGTTCGAAGTAGTGTTGTGTTGATCAATATATGAGAATGTTATTACCCACTTCCTAGCTTGCGTAAAACTAATAAAAGGACACCTAAATTAAATTATCTCACTAGTTTTTCCAAAGTTGAGAACTATAACTGATTAATAGGTTCACCTACCACTATGACTAGACTCTACCAAAATTACATACAATTCTATGGGCACTGTGAAGAATTTAATATTCAGATCCACCAATAAGTGCCCCAGTCAGCTGATTTTCAATCACCCTAATATTATTCCTTGATCTCTTGGAAGGATATGCACAATAGTATTTGTCTGGGGATGGGAAAGTTTGGAGGTTGTCTATGAACATTTACAAAAATCGCCAGTTAAAATCCTTCTTGTAGTATGAGAAGCTACAGCCTAGGTTAATGCAACGCCAAATCCTGTTTAGCAGTTCTACTTCTCAATGTGGTGGCAGAGTATACCTTTGTTGTTATCTTAAAGGTTTATTATGCTTGCAGGTGACTACCCCCTCAATTAGTCATCAGCTACAGAACCTTCTTAACAGTCTAGCCTATTGTACTTTATCTTTCTTTCATGTATGAACAATTTTCATTAAGTCCCTTCCCCAAATTCTGAGTCTTAAACTCATGTGAATTTGAACCATTCAAACTAGCCAAGCAGGGAAAAGAATATATCGATCACTGATGCTTGCATATTATGGCGACATACCTTGGTGGTTTCCTGAAGATAGTGGGGAACCAGTTCTCTCATTACTGGTAGAGAAATATCAGACCGTGAGCTGCATTAGTAATCAAACGAAATTTTCAGCAACAAGAAAAAAAATCACTAAACCAAGGCATACATTTCTCCCAGCTTGTTATTACTGAAAGCACAATCTAGTTGTTCAAATAACTTTGACATCAGTGATATACTTCAAAATTTCATTTTGATTTGTATACTAGCACTTTCCCCCATACAGATGAAAAACGCATCTATTAACAATTAGTGATAAGGAAATCTAAAAGAGAGGCTTTCTTTCAGCAGTACATAAAAAGTCCAGAGACCAAACGCTAGGGTAATATCATATACATACTGGATATATGTAGATAACGGAAGTGATGCATATCCAACAACTACCTGAAAAGAAAAGATAATTTGTCACTGGAAGCTAAATTCATCAAAGAGAAACAAGCACAGAACTCTACGTAAATCTTACTGGTCTTGGAGCTTCAAGCTTTGTCTGGAGATCAACATGAAAAAAAGTGAATAACAGATGATGTGATGGCGTCCATGTGGCAGGAAGAGACACCTTAATTTCATCATGGTAGCTAGCAGCCCTAGCACCAACAGCAACCTGTGTATGAGCCCACTTCTGGAGTGAAACACCAGGCTCTCTTGGATAAATTGCCTAGCCAAACCAATAGTAAGAAACAAATAAGACTCAAGAAGAAGGTCAGATCGTTTTCAGGACTGGTGATGAACAATATAAACTACCTCGAGTGGTTGTTTTCGGACATCTGTGTCATCCTTTCTCAATTCTACACGGATAAAGGGATTCCTCTTCCGACTCAAAGTAACAGCTACAGGATACACATAAAGGCAATGGAAGAGATGTAGAAAAGGCTCGTTTCTTGTCGTAGAGCAGAAATCAAAAGCCTGGAACCAAAAGATGACAATCATATCAATATGCGAGTAAATTATACCAAGGACTAGGGACACTTTTCCAGCTTCAAAACTAGAGGTAGAAAACAGAATATCTCTATTGTACTTTTATCCTAATTCCTGGGGATAAGTTAAGAAACAAGTAGTTAGGAAACCCCACCAGGATGTAACTAGCTCCAAAGTAGAATGATGGTCAAGGATGACTATCATGAAGAGAAAACAGGTTGATGAAAAGAGATGGAAGCTAAAGACGAAGAAACACTATAAGCAGTAGATCAAGGAATTGGTAGAAAGAATGATAAAGCTGATGCGCTTACATGATAACAGTTTAAGTCAAGAGTCCCACTTGAATTTGTTAGGTTTCTCGAAACATCCTTTGCATCCTCTGAATTCAACTTGGAACAGCCACTACGAGGACCACCAGAACCAGAACTGGGACACTTCATAAGTGTCAGGTCACTGAGGCGGTCAGTCGGATCAAGGGAGTCATTTATGGTACTTCCATTCTCAGATAGATCTTCAAAGTCTCCATGTCCATTCCGATGTTTCTCAATTTCCAGTCTTAGAACCCCTTTAACAGGTTTGTGAACTTTTCGTTTGGGGTCCTGTAAAAACAGAGAATAAATTATTAGACAATAGCACATTGGGAAATGCCATATGTCCAACTGATCAAAACGGTAGATATGTGATTCCTCCAGATGAAAGCGGCAATATGCAGTCTGATGTTATATCCATAAAAAGCATTCCAGTTATATGACTGACAAAGTTGGCAAACACAATTCGGATATGAAATTTTTATGTGAGTAAAAGAAGAGATGGCTCGGAAATCTTGTTCTCTTGTGATGTATTTAGTAAATATACTTGTTACTAACTGCACTTCAGAAAGAAAAAGAAAAAAAAGAAAAAAATGAGGAACTTTACTTCCTCAAAACTTATGAATTAAACACCATGACCTGATTGTCAAATGATACCAAAATTGATTCATTCAAATAGAAAACAAAAAGAATTTATTATTAATAATAAAAAAGCAGGCATACAACTCTAATTGCTTACATACATGTCCAATTCAGGAAAAACCAACCAAAGTGTACCTAGCAAGTATCAGACGTAATAGGATTATTTAATTGAACAAAATATATGAAAACTATTCTGCACCATTTCTAGTTCAAAGCAATGTAACTACAATCATAAAAAACATGATAAAAACTGTGTTGGATGTGAAAATTAAACATCCTACCTGAATTGACTCCTCAGAGTAGTTCTCTTTAACTTTGTTTAAATTAGATATTTCAACTACGACGGAACCTCCGCCTGAATAACCTTGCTTTCCATCTGATGTGATCTTTGCAATGGGTTCAAAAACACCATCATGGGAACTTGACGCAGTCATACTAGGAGTAAGAGGACTGCTAGGGGAAGCAGATTCACCAGTGTTTGTGGTGATATTATTATCAAAAAGCGGAACAACTGCCCAAGCAAAAGACTCTCGGTAAGGCATAATGCGAGACCAGACCTGCAACTTTTGCTTTTCCCTCTCAGTTAAGTGCACCTGGTTCGCAAATGGCCAGAGAACTTAGTTACTACAAACAGGGTGCTTACTAATGTGATATAAAGATCCAGCTATCACCACGACTACTCCAAAATATATGATCAAAACACACAGTGAGAACAGCTGATATATGCCATTGTAAGTCACAGGCTATCTCCAAGTTTCTCCAAATAAATTTTGAAAGCCACAATCTCTAAGACCAAGGCATTCACATGAGCAAGAGACTCTAATGATAGTAAGGGGAAATTCAGGATTTTGAAAATTACAGGCTCTTTACGGGAATAGACAGACGATGTAACGCCTCCCTCCTCTGTTGCTGTTTTTTCTAACTGAATCAGCAGGCAAACTGACGCTGATGGGGCATCTAGATAAAATACTCCACGATTTTCAGATGAAAGTTTACCCTGCAAGAAAATGTACAAGGGGCGGCAGTTTCGGAAAATGAAGTGAGAAAAAACTTAAACCAACTTTAAAATAACCATGAGAAGGAAAAAGACGAATAGGGGACAAAATTCACTCTGTTCAGTGGCTTACATCCTGCATTTCCGTTGGCAAAATATGGAAATAAAAATCCTCGGAGAGTTTCTCCTTCCTCTCTTGATTGTACAATGCAATCGACCCAAAAAATGGTTCTGCAGGGATGCAAGAGAAATAAAGAAGGAGCTTTAAGAAGTTGAAATAACTAAAATTACAGGAAATAGACAGAAGTTAATCAGAATCCTCACCAACTAAGCCAGACTGAAAAGCTAGAGACAAAACTCTGACCGAGATCTTCAATCCACTGTGAAGATAATATCGGGAACAGAAGAATAAATCAGACAAAGAAAAAAAAGATAAGGTAACGCATAGTGACATGCAAAAAAAACCTGGAATAGCTTGCTGCAGGAGATTCAGGAGTTCTCTGGCCAAAAATCATAGATCTTTCATTTTCCCAGTCAAAAGCTGGTTCATAAGCAGGTAAAGGAGGTTGCCCAAAATGCTGCAAACAAAAAAAAGAACATGGCATTGAAAGTAAAGAACCAAAGGATGATAAATATAGAATAGAGCAATGAAGTAAGCACAAAGAAGACACCTTGGAGGATCCAGAATCAGAAAAAGGCCTCCCAGATATGCTAGCTACATCCTCCTCAATGTTTGCACTCCTAGCACTAGCTAGACGAATTTCTAAAGAAGCAGAAAGTAAAATGAAAGTTAATTAAAGCACAAAATTGACAAAAGCCAAAAAAAACAAAATTACATGAATGCATTCATACCAGTCTCNAGAGGATCCAGAATCAGAAAAAGGCCTCCCAGATATGCTAGCCACATCCTCCTCAATGTTTGCACTCCTAGCACTAGCTAGACGAATTTCTGAAGAAGCAGAAAGTAAAATGAAAGTTAATTAAAGCACAAAATTGACAAAAGCCCAAAAAAAACAAAATTACATGAATGCATTCATACCAGTCTCAGTATCAGTGTCAGGTCCTTCAAAAATCTGACTCTGGAAAGTATCAGGTCGAGTATTTTCATAGTGTCCATACTTATTAACATCCTTAACCCATTCAGTGCCATAACACTGAACCAATTGGTGCAAATGTGGCCATTGTTCCAGATTCTCATCAACCTAAACAAAAAAAAAAGAAGCACACATCAATCGAAGTTAACAAAAACATCAAAAAAAAAAAAAAGAAGACAAAACGCAATTAAGGTAAGAGGCATTACCAAAGGATCGAGCTTAGGGAGAGCAACAGGTTGACGAGGTATCTTACGGAAACGAAGACCAAGGTTATTATTATTCTCCATTTTCTCGATAGATAGATCTAATACAATGTTCCGCTACAGCATCTTGGAGAATTGGGGGTCTTGTGTTAGACCTAGAAATTGGAAAAGTACGTTTAGGTGCGTAGATCTGAGTGGGAGCTTGAGGGATGAATCTTTGTCTTTACGCAGAGAGGAGAGAGATCCGTGAGAGGAAGCAGTTGGGAAAAGTGAAGATTACTCCAAAGTCGAGCTGGACTCGTTAAGTCCAACAACAGTCCAACTTTACACTCCCTTTTTTCGAGTATTTTATTTTTTAAGAGTCAATCATTCGAAAGAACGACCGAGACGAGAGCCTCTCTCTCACCTGAACCAACTTAAAGAATTGGAGTAAGTAACCAATTTCAGCTATTGTCCACAATACCAAACAAAAGTTTGACAGTCGATGTGTCTTTTAATGATATACGTACAACAACAGGAGGCTTTGTATATATTCACTAGAAGATGGGATTATAGTGTATACAGCAAAAGAATTTTACTTGTCACATTTTTATTTAGTGTAGAGTAGTCTTGTTAATTGGGCGTCGAGAAAATATTCATGTTATCGTTTAGTTGTCTTTTTTATCGAGAGAAACGCCTTATATGTCTCCCCCTAATAACAGACCGTCTGAAACATTTACTTCTTATTGATGGAAGATGAATGATTTGACGGAATATGAATGTTTGTTCTATAATGATTAAATTGTCCACTGTGTATGATTTTACTAGTAAAATTCAACAAAAAACTATATTTTCTGGCGAACATTACCACTACAACTTAGGGTCCGAATGGTGACTGCGTTTTGCGGTGCGAG
>OVAQ01000478.1:17066-27423 GCA_900406345.1 Erysimum cheiri
GTATCAAACAAGTCAAACACCTGCAAAAGCTTGAATATGAGTGTACAGCAAGGAAAACCAAATGAAGGTATTATTACAAGTCTTTTACCCTATCAGCAAAAAGGCTTCTTATTTTGTTCGACTTGAATAGTGCCAATTGAAATTGTTCCTGCAAGCAATTTATTTGAAAGGATCCTAGTAAATGTTGAGGAACAGAGAGATGTATAGTACTAGTGACCAATGGATTGTGGCATACCTTGTCGATAAGCCCCTCTCTACTGATGCTCTTGAACAAGTCATGAAGAGCTTCAACCTCATTAACAGTAACTGCATTTGGTACATAAAGGCATTGTTGGCGGTTGTGAGAATCAGAAACAGTAAAATAAGTATAGAGAAAAATAGACATACACATAGTGCCTCTAGCCACAGCCCTAGGATTTATACGACCCTTGGAATGATCAGCATCACAACAAGTCAACAGAATTAAGGATAAATGCTTTAATCCATCCAAACATTGCATCATCATCTCTCCCACAACTCACTATGTCCATGCCTACCACAAACACAGAAAAAATGGTTAACTGTATTAAATATCAATAGAACCCCTCTAAAATCGTGCGTTGAGAAAATTAAAATTCAAGATTCGAACATATATTTGCCGATCCAATGCAGACATCAAATGAATGTAGCTTTGACTTTTGAGAGAAGAGGAGAAGATGAACCAAGAAATATACCTTCTGTTTTTTTTTCTCCTCTTGTTTCCGTATAAAGAAGCTTCAGATTACGACTTGTTCCAAGAGTTTTTCTTTTGTTCACCACGATCTATCTTTCTCTCTCTCTCCATAAAAGTTGTTGTTGGCTGCTGAGACATGGGAAAGGATCTACAACTTCGTTGGAGTAAATTAGTCAACTCTTAGTTGGTGACCACTCTAAGTTGACATTTCGAGAGAGAGAGAGAGAAACAGGAAGATACTTTGATGCCATCATCATAACTAATAAAATATAAAATACCCAAGACCAAATAATGTCGGTTTCAGGGAACAAGAATCACAAAACAAGCCTGAAGATGAGTTTTGGCACAGAATGAATCCAGCCCCTCTGATTACCAACGATCTGTGTTTCAATGTNTCAAACTTTGTTGATCCTCTCTGCTGCTTCGCTTTGACCTCTTCCTCACCGGTCCCATACTTTTGTACCAATTTAACAGCAAGCTGTTGAATCTGNGATCCTCTCTGCTGCTTCGCTTTGACCTCTTCCTCACCGGCCCCATACTTTTGTACCAATTTAACAGCAAGCTGTTGAATCTGCTTCCAGGAAAGGCTTTGTAAACCTGACAATACTAAAGAGAAACGTTGGTTTCAAGAACATATGGGACTACTCGCATTTAAAAGTAAGGCAGAATACAAGGAGTTTCAATCTTTGTAGTTGAATCCAAGCGTTGAGTATGGCCAAGCTAACCAAAGTCTCTGGTTTTGAACACAAGTCAACAGAAACTGAATGGTAAAAATGTTAAATTTCCTTTCATTTATTATATCAAATAGCCCACCATTCAACTTTATGATGTGAAGGTGATTGTTTGTTGGTTGGGACAAGCTTCCACAAGTGCTCCCAAGTCGCAGCACAGGCTAAACTCTTTCATCCTTTAGTAGCCGCATCCGAGCTTATAATAATGCAGGAACCATCACAATCCCACTTCAACTCTCCATAACTGAAACACATATATATTAGCTAGGCTCTCTCTATATATATATGCTCTAATAGGATCCTTTCATTTTCTCTCTCTATCTCTTGTCTTTTTTTTTTTGGTAGGATCTCTCTATCTCTTGTCTTAATTGTTGGTATTTATTTCCAGCATCTATGAAGACTAGTTGAGTGGTGGAAAACATATATCAACCAAAATTATAAAATTTGATATAGCCAGAACCTTATTGAAACAAGCATTACTGACATTGCTTTCTTAGCAAAAGAAAGTCAAGAGATGTTGACCACAAAAACAAAAATTTGTTTCTGCAACCACTTGAAAGTGTACATCTTGTTTTTCCTTTGAAGGCGTCTAATATTTGGTGATTAATTGATATGCCTACCACTGATTTGACTGAAACCAAATGTGGGGTTGAAGAGGGGGGTAATTGTAACCAAATCAAACTATAGGGTAATAAATGTAATAAAGAAAAACGAAGAGATGGGAGGAAATGTGAGTGGGGGAAGATGGAGAGTGGTATGGGAACAACAATTGATGAAATGACAAACAACAACAACTAAAAACCATTGTTCGATTTTGTAGTAGAAACTTGAGAGTGTTGAGTTGAAACCAAAAGATGGGTCCTTTTTTTCTCTTTCCTGCTTTTTTTTCTCTTTTCTTAGTTTCTAATCTCAGGAAACATTTATAATTTGCCCTCAATTTCTCCGTCCCTACTCTTTTGATCAATTTCTACGAAAAAAGCACGAATCTTTAAACCGGGGCCTGTCCTTGTTAATCGAGTGTGTTGTGTAACTCCAGAATTTGTGGTGAGATCCGGTGAGAAAGTTTCCTCCTTTTTCCTTGATTGCTGTAAAAAAATTGTAATAAGGGAGAGATTGAGATTAGTTTACTCTTTTAGGCGTATCCCTTTTGTTTTGGTGTGTGATATGGGTAACGTGAACGCGAGAGAAGAAGCGAATAGTAACAACGCATCTGCGGTTGAAGACGACGACGCTGAGATTTGTTCCCGTGAAGCCATGGCTGCTGCTTCTGATGGCAACCATGTCGCTCCTCCTGAGCTTATGGGTCAATCTCCTCCTCATAGCCCTCGAGCCACTCAGTCTCCTCTCATGTTTGCTCCTCAGGTTTTGTTGATTTTTCAGATTCACTTTCCTCGCTGTCTTAATCTATGGAGGATGTGATGGAAGATCTGAAGCTTTAAAGTTTGTGTCTTTTTTAGGTTCCGGTGCTTCCACTTCAAAGGCCTGATGAAATTCACATCCCGAATCCGTCGTGGATGCAATCGCCATCTTCCTTGTATGAAGAGGCTTGTAACGAGCAAGGAATCCCTACGATGATCACATGGTGCCATGGAGGCAAGGAGATTGCTGTGGAGGGATCATGGGACAATTGGAAGACAAGGTTTAAGCTGAATGTTGTTTTGATTTAATAGCTTTCTTTATCATTTCAAATCTGAGCTCATGTTTGTTTGTTGTTGTTTTGGGGGTTTGATCAGAAGTCGCCTGCAGAGATCTGGGAAAGACTTTACAATCATGAAAGTGTTGCCTTCAGGCGTCTATGAGTACAGGTTCATAGTGGATGGACAGTGGAGGCATGCCCCTGAGCTCCCTTTGGCTAGAGATGATGCTGGAAACACTTTCAACATTCTGGACCTTCAGGTACCTCCATTCTCTTTCCAGATTTCATAGAATCGGTTAGTTGGTAGAGAAATGAAACGTTTAATGAGAAACCGTTCGAACTGCGTAATCAGGGTAATAGGGAATGGAAAAGAGATCTATGTTGATTTGCAAGTTAAACAAGGCTTTGTTGTAGTTCTTTTTCGATCGTGCGTGTGAAAACAGCAGAGATACTTTGATGTATGCAGGACTATGTTCCTGAAGACATTCAAAGCATATCTGGGTTTGAGCCTCCGCAATCTCCAGAGAATAGTTACAGCAACTTGCTTCTGGGAGCTGAGGACTACTCAAAAGAACCGCCTGTGGTTCCCCCGCACCTACAGATGACACTGTTGAACTTGCCGGCAGCCAACCCTGACATTCCATCTCCGCTACCGAGACCTCAGCATGTCATTCTTAATCATCTTTACATGCAGAAGGGCAAAAGTGGTCCTTCGGTGGTGGCGCTTGGTTCCACTCACCGTTTTCTAGCAAAGTATGTAACTGTGGTGCTCTACAAGTCCCTGCAGAGGTGAGAAGATGATGCCAATTCCAATGGGTAGCATGTGGAAACTCGACATGCTCCTATCTAATTTGGTGTTAAAAGTTAACTCATGGAGGTTGCGTGAGGCTATAGGAAGGAGACATGCGAAGAGAGTAATTTGCAGGCAAAAGTATTCCCTCGATACGGCGAATTTTGTTGTCTTTAAAGTTGTCAATAAGTTTTACCAACAGAATGAAGATGCAGTACTCCGTGTCAGTGTAATCTTTTGATTCGAAGACTTCATCATCTGTTTTTTTTTTTAGCATAATTTAGAAAAGAAGAATGCAGGAACACGACTTCACTTGTAAAACTGGCAAATCTTTTTTATGTTTTTGTTTTGGGGCTTTCAAGTTTTCACAACAGTTGTCACCTGTCAGTCTTAAATTATTGTTTGGTTTCCAAATCTGGCAAAGTTCATGTGTGACTGTGACAGATGATCGTATGCTTCTACAACTTGTTTAACAGATCAACTATATATAGGTGAAAAGCAAAAGATGACAGATGTCTTAATAGCTCATTATCATCTGCTGGGGAGATGTCATTCTCAAATGAATCTAAAGTAGAGTTTATTGCATTCTGATGGCCACTATCTAACAGTAGAAGGCTGTACAGAAAGAAGCAATAGAAAGGGCAAAACATGTGATGTTTATATGTTTGAATCTAATCAAGTTGCTGAGTTTAGAAAACGGGGCAGCCTTTGGCTTTGATTCCAGGAGCCGTGGGACAGGTGGCGAGAGGGCAGTGGTCTACTTCTGTGCCCCACCATTTGAGCTCGTGTCCAGCATTTTGCAGGGCGAAGAACAAGAGCACGCCCATGAATGCGGTTCCTGCATCGAGCGCTGCAGAGAGTACATAGTTATACTTCTGCCACCATCTCTTGTGGTAATTGAACACAAAGTAGTTGAAGATGGTTCCTGTGACCAGCCAGCTGGCGATGTTGGTTGGAGTGGCTGGAGGCATCCCTGCAAAGCCATAGGAGATAACTGGGATGTTGATGAGAGGGATCCACTTCTTGTTTGGGAAGATCTTGCTCAGCGCCCACACGGGAACAGGCAGGACAGCTCCAATGAGGAAGAGCCAGACAAGGTTACGGTACATGCCTCCTGGTCCAAACAGCCGTCTTGGTCCTATCAACCCCCAAATAACTGAAGCATCAAACGTCACTCTGTACTTGGGACAAGTCCAGGGGCTATTAGGATGCTCTCCTTCGATGTCGCATATGTCTTGAATGCTCTCCAGCATCCACCAGGCCACTCCCAGATTCACCACACCAGCTACCACAGTGCCCACCAGCTGAGCTGTGTACATGCAGCGAGGTGGGATTTTCATGTAATGGCCAAGCTTAAGGTCTGCCAAGAATGAGAGGGCGTGGACCGTGCTGATTCTTCCGTAAATCTTGAATATCAGGTTTGCAATGGGTTTTCCAGGCAGGATATAACCGATAATGAACTGCCCTATTATATCATACCCTGGTTGCTGCATTTATAGGAAATTACACAAAGATATTAGCATGTGTAGTTGGAAGCCATATCTTATGGGTTTCATAAACTAGTAGTTAACCTGATTTGTAGTTGCTTGAATGACACCAATAGGGAGAGTGACAATAAAGGCTAATGCAAAAGCAAAGAGCATTCCCCACCATGGAAGCTGCACTGACTCCTTCCACACAAAAGACATGAGGAGAGACATGGCTACACTTCCTGCTAGCAATACATAAAACCACCACTCAGGTACTTTTTTGTAGCTTTGCATCAATCTCCCATGGATGTCCAGCTTCGTGGTGTTCACTGCAGACCAAGTCTGCTTCCAAATGTCCCTGCACAAACACACCAAGTGATTATTCTCTTCTCACAGTGCCCTAGTTAAGCTACTCAACAAAACTGAATGACAAAACTAACTAACCTGCCGTTGAACAGTGCCACATGAGTTAGTGTTGCAGTGAATCTCGCAAACCCGGATCCGATGGAGAGTGCGAAAAGAGGGCTGAGGTAAAGCTTCCCGTAGCTGTTATAGGCACCAATATCCAGATCAAACTGCGGTGTCAAGATCTTGGTTGTGTCGTACTTCTGGCCAGTCGTAGTGAAGAGCTGATTGGAGAAAATGGGGAACTTTCTGGCGTCGAAAGTGTTGAACTTCCAGTAACAAAGAGGGACGATGATGTATATAAACATGATGAAACCAACACCAACGTTGAGGATAGAGGACCATGGAGCCACCAAGGGACTACCATGGTAAGCAGAGATACCAGCCCAGTCAAGAGTGAAAGCTCCAACCCCAAGGCCATGGTAACCTGAGCCAACTTGCTGAGCCGTGATGCTGTTTGGCCAAGCCCAGCAAACCCATGAGAAGAAGGTCAAGATTGGGAATAGATAGCCTGGAAGCGCGTAGTAAAGAAAGCTAGCACCAAGAGCCACTAGAAAGAACTGCATCCTCGTCAAGCCTTTAGACTTGTGTTCCTTCTCGTGCAACGCTCTGAAACAAACACAAAAACACAATACAATTCAACTTCAAAGGAATCATCAGCTTTCTCGCAGGGAAGCTAATTTTCTAATAGAGATTGGATCAAAAACCTGAAGAGAGAAACTTGAGCAAGATTTGAAGGCCACCACATGTCAACAGGATCAACCAAGTACCTCCTCAAAATTCCAGCCCAGCCATAACCCAAAATCTACAAAATTTCATTTCCATTCTTGGTCAATTAACAGACTTCTAACGAATTGTGACACCCCAAAGAGAGAGAAAGAAAGTAACCTGAGTGGTCAAGACGATGAAGAGACCACAGATGAAGCTAAGGCTCTGCTTATAGTAAGCCTTCATAACAGTGATAGCCCCAATGGAGTAAGCATCACCACCACCGTAAGCAACGCCACAATTAGCAAAGATGGTGATAATGACGTGCTCCTTGATATTAAAAGGACCCGGATTGAGGCTAAATTTCCATCCAAGAAGGTTGTGAGAAGTGGTGGGAAGAGTCCGAGCCATGAACTTGCCGATGGGCAAAACAGCGATCTGCATGAGGATGGCTGAGATGGTGAGCGGCTGCGTGCGGTAGGTGAAGAAAGTGTTGAGAAAGATGAGCAGAACACAAGAGCATAGACCCAAGAACCAAGCTCTGAATGTCATCACTGGTAGGCTTGGGTCGTCCGTCTCAGGAACCACCAGAGCCACTTCCTCCACTGGACAACGCTCGTGGTCCGAGGAGATAAGGCCATTCTTATTATCACCAGCCTTCTCGGCGTCCATTTCTTCTTCTTCTTCTTCTTCCGTGAAGTACCAGACAAAGTTGCTTGTTCTTGTTTATATAACCAAAGGACAAGACAAGAGAACTACTGGCCTTGTAAGTGATGCCCCTCGAAATTACATTATTGCTCCTTTTCTCCTATACGTTAGTTTATCCACGTGTCACTGTTTCATATAATCTATGTTCAAATCTTTTTCAATTTATAATCATATAATTTATATTTGATATGTTTGACTAGTTGACTTAGGAGTATGGTAAAAAGGAAAAAAGAAATCTAAATTAAAGAGGATGAAATTTGAAAGTCACATTGGGAGGTTCTAAATGGCTGTGAGAGACGCACGTGCCGTTCAATGTCTGACACACTCAGAGCTCTGTCCAGTACAAAGCTTGTCTTATATGTGGGCCAGTTTTTGACACTCGACGTTCCACGTTTCCAACGCCGTGAGAATTCCCCTTGAGAAAATACGCAAGTTGGAAAAGAACGGCCGTTAATAGTTTGACGGACGTCGTGCTACGTTGGCGTGGGAAGCTCGTGGTTTGCGCAGAACAAAAATGGATCCACGTGCCCATCATGCTAACGTGGTTTTGACAGAGTGGCAGCTGACACGTGGACTAGTCCGAGTGGATTTACCTTTGAATATGCTCTTTAGCACTTTCTATTGGTTTGTCCGTCAAAAGTCCAAAGATTTGAATAAATGACGGCACCATACTAAAATAAAGGGTTAGATCAGTGGTAACTATTCACTTTGATTCTTAGGAAATGGAATAAAGATGAATAAAAAACTAAAAGTGTTTTTTTCTAAATCCAAAAGAGAACCAAATCACTAATATATATATTTAGAAATGTTATTTCTAGATGGATTAGAGTGATAGGTCTAAAAACTCAATTGTTTTGGTTAGAAAGCGTCCTGACTTATCTAAGAAAACATTAGTTAGTTCGTTCTTCCACCGTGATATTGTTAGAAAAAAAACACAAAAGTCTATAAATTAGATGAACAACAAAGTTAACAAACAAAATCCTACCAAATCACCTCTAACACCTATATATGTACACATGCATGAATCCCTTCTTTAAATAGGAGGAAACAAAATAATTGTCCAAAATGTTTTCTTTAGCTGATTGGGAATTAAGACTTGTGAGTTTAGCGGAGACCCAAAAAAAATGTCAAGCTATTTACCAAAAGGAATATTTACCGTCCTTTTTTTTCTTTCTGTTTCAAAGAATAATTCCATGGGATGGTAAGAGAAAACGTTGTAGAGACCAAACACCACTACTTGTAAAATATGATTCGTGAGTAGTTTTGAAGCAATGAATTTGGATTTGAGAAAATGACACATCACACAATCCCCACACTCTATTCATTATTCTTCTTCCACACAGAAAACGACACTTTCCTTATTGTAATTTTTCCCTTTATTCCCTTAAACCCTATAAAACTTCTTTTTATATTTCTTCGTCGTCCTCCTCCTTTTCCTTATTATTACTTAAAAGTTAAAACCAACACTATGGTTGTGAATGGTTGCATAGTCCGCACTTTAGTCACCATTCGCAATTGCGGACTAGTATGCATTGCTCCATATTAAAAAACTTCATACCACTCCATACCGGTACGCACAACTCCATACTCAACATTCCAATGTTTGTCCGCATATCATTTATCACTTTAGAAACTTTCTCCATACCAATAGTGAAAGTGGACCAAAGTACATTCTTCAATCCGAGTAGTCCGCTTTTTACCATTCACAATTTAAATAATTATGCATACCATAGTATGTTGTAGTGCATACTAAAATTAACTCCATACCATAGTCCGATGGTCTCCATACTAAAATAGTGGTATACACCATCCGGTCCGGAGCGGACTATGCAACCATTCAAAGCCTATATATATACATTGTTGTTCACGAACCGAATAATTATACACCAAAAAATCTACAGCACAATCATTTCATTCGTACCGTTCATACCTTTTTCATTAAGGCAAAAAGCGAGGGAGACATTACCATGCGGCCTGCGGGGCGGGTTTGATTCTGCATCGACCAAAACGAATTTCTTCTATTCCATTCACATTTTTAAGTGTCCAAAGTGCTTGTCGTTCTCGTACCAACTTCACATACTCGATATATAGTTACATCGTAAATGATCTTGATTTCTTGATTTTTCATATGGTATATATAGACGAAAATTAAATGTTATCAGATCATATCGGTGAACATAAAACAAGTAATGGTCTTTTAATTTGGCAATAAAAATTATGGTGGCGTCATAAGCATGCGGTAAGAGAAAAAGCACGATAAAAAAGATTATGGTAGGTACGTTAAAGTAAACTCGATATATAATATAAAACAATCTATTCACTTACAATTTAATACGCAATTTCAAAAATGAAAATACAATCATTATTTTTTGGCGTCACAAAATAGTAGTACAAAACTAGAAGTACAAATTCTGAATGGTAAATCTATATATATATCATAAACCCCGTACGAAAAAGAAGTATAATGTTACAAATCAAATTCGTTGTGTGAATGGATAACGATAGGGTAGAAAGTATCAAAGTGGTACATGTCTCGGAGCCACACAAAGTAGAAGGATATATATCTTCACGATCACATCTAAAAGGACAGAATCTTATCAAAGTCTTCCTGACTTTTGAGTTGCAAATTGGGACCCATTAGATTTCCAATCTCATTATAATTTTCTCTTTGAATTTTCAGCAGAGATGACTCCTTGTTTTGTATATTTATGTGCGTCTCTTTCATAACAATTCTTGTCAATCGATCTCACCTAAATCGTACACACTAGACTAACATACTAGCAAATACTTGATTTAACACAGGACACTACGGTCGAAAATATACTAAGAAATGTCTACAAATTAAACAGCTGAAACTAGAAGCCGCCTAACTGTTTTTTTTTCTTATGTGTTTATTGATATTTACTTGTAAAAAAGTTTACAACCCAAAAAACTTAAACAATAATTAAGCTAATCACAAGTCAGTCGGAGTTACAAAACGATCAAAAGTTGATTAAATTTTCAGCAAAACTAAATCGAGAAAAGGAAAAGATGACAAGATCGCAATAAGATTTTCTCATCAACCCACCCAACAACTAGTGGATATAAGAACATGAAAATTTGCGTTAAATATAATACAAACTCAACTGAAACCAAATCGAATTAAAAAGGAATCAAAGAACCGAACTAAATTTCTAGACATACATCGTGTATGTATGA
>OVAQ01000479.1:0-21535 GCA_900406345.1 Erysimum cheiri
CAATTGCATATACGTAGTGTTGTCTATTCTGAGCTCCTACAGTTCTTTCTCAATCTCCAGACTTAGTTTGATTCTGATGTTCTTGTAGATACATCTCGGCTAAGGCAGCAAACGATGCTGATCCAATGGGAAGAACATTCTCGTCGAGGAAGAAATAAGGCGAATGAACGCTATGTACAGAACCGATTTCTTCGTTTTTGATACCAATTCCCATATAGTAACCAGGTATTCTTTGTTGATAGAAGGCAAAGTCCTCACCCGCCATTACCTTGTTAAGCGGTTTCATCTTCTCTGGTCCAACCAAGCGTTTCAAAACCTTTTCAGCGAATTTGTGTAGCTTGTGATCGTTCACAACTGCTGGATACATAGGATGATCTTCTTCATGCAAATCTATATCCGCTTTGCATCTATGTACTTCAGCTTGTCCTTCAACCACCTGTCAGCAACAACTGGGTTAGCTCAGGATTGAAAATCGATTACATTTGGACATTAGTGATTGTGTATCGTGGAAGAGAGTAAGATTAACTGGGTTAAAGATTTTGTTCCATAGAATCTTTACTAGAACAGAGTAACAAGAGGCTCATGACCAAAAATCACTAAAATCTTTTGACAATAAATTACTTTAAGGTTGAAACTGATCATCAGGGAACATATGAGATTAAGATCCATAAGATATTGGAAACCAAATTTTGGTTTCTTCTCAGCATCGATAGTTAAAGGTTGTTTTCAAAACCGGGTGTACCTACCTCTTCCAACCGGTGTTTCAACGAGTTCATGCCATCGGTTGTAAGACTTCTCAGAGTTCCCCCAAATTCTACATACTCCGGAATCACATCAAACTCAGAACCGCCACTTTTCATGAATGTAACACACAGCACCTAAAAACCGAAAACAAGAACTTTTGGCGTCAGAAGACATAGGTTTGGTCTTGCAAATAGTGAGATCTATATGCATAAACAACCATTAGGTTTTATCGATTAGAAAAGTATACAACGTACATGGCTTAAGAGAGGATCTACTTCTCTGGAGATTATAAGTTGCAATGCTAAGATGGTAGATGATGCAGCCAACACCGGATCAACACAAGAATGGGTCTCCGAAGAAGAAGCCGGTAATTTCCCACTCATTCTCACACTAAAGATGCTTGTGGATGCCATAGAAGGACCCGAGATTATCGCTAATTCTCCTGTAGGTAAGCCAGAATGAACATGCATCCCAAATATCGCTTCAGATTCACCCAAAGCACCCTCTTTTATCATGTGAAAAGCACCCGCACCACCTTCTTCTGCTGGTTGAAAAAGAAGCCTCACTGTTCCCTTTTGATTAAGCAAAGAAAAACTTTTCATTCACAAGAACCTAAAAGAAGACTAAACCCTTGCTATAAACACAGTCACAGCTGCAACATTCTCCAAATCAAACCAAAAAACATTTCGATTACTAACATTTTAGAACATGAACACTAAAGACAATGAAAGATTCATCCTTTTGTTACATATAAGACCTACAGAATTCTGTTTGCATTTGCTAAGCTAATCACACAAATTCACAACAAATTTACTTCAACCAAACCAAAGTAATAAAGAATAGAAAGCTTACATTGAGCTTATGTTTGCGTTTGCTAAGCAATTTAGCAGCTCCAAGGAGCATAGTGGTGTGAGCATCATGTCCACAAGCATGCATTTTGCCATCGATTTTGCTCTTATGATCCCACTCAACCAGTTCCTAAATCGCAGCAATCCAATTTACAAAATTTTGAAGAAATTAATACTGAAAATAAGAGAGAGAGAGAGAGGGAGAAATCGAGTTTACTTGCAAACGAAGAGCGTCCATGTCAGCTCGAAGAGCGACAACCGGAGGAGAACCGGACCCGATTTGAGCTACGATTCCGGTTTTCGCAACCGGGTAAGAGTAAGAAACCCCTAATTCGTCAAGCTCGCGACGAATCAGAGCACTGGTTTGATGTAACTCGAAAAGGAGTTCAGGGTTTTCATGGATTTGTCTTCTTACAGAGACTAACCATTCTTTATCACCCAAAGCTTCGGTTAGCAATTGACTTGGATACTCTTGATCTCCATTGACGGAACTAGAGATAACAAAGAGAAGAATAAGAAGAAGAAGTAGAAGAGGCGTAGCATGTGGAATCGAGGAATTAGCCATGTCAATTTGAGGTCAACGATCGGAATTGACCTGAAAGTAAGACACTTGGTACAAATTAAAGCACAAATCGAAAGCTTTCGTTTGGGGAGAGAGTAATCGAAATTCCAAAGCTTGAAACTTGTTCCTTGTTTATTTTGTTTTTTTGAAGGTTAACAATATAGAATCACCACTAGTCATTAATTCATATATATATATATGACTAGTATCAGAAATCATTTGTTATGGACCATTAATCTATGAACTCTTTGTTGATTTCATTTCTATCTAACAATATCTCTACAGAGGTATGCTTTCAAAGTTTAAATCAATTGCAAAAATTAAAAACAAAAAAGAGGAGCAAAAAACAAGAAATGAAGAAAGAAAAAAAAAAAAAGAGTTGCAAAAAGCTGCTTCTTAAAATCTCTACTACAACATTTTTTTATACATTGAAGCTTGGTTTACATGTTTGTACACAGTATAATGTATAAGACCTTTGTGTCCTTTCTCTCTTCTTTTCCCCCAACGCAGGATCCGCAGAGTGAGACCGGTCCAATGGAGACAGTCAGAGCAAAGTCTTTGATTTAAAGGGGGACACAAAAACTCGGAGGTCTCTTTAAAAATGGAAGAAGCTAAAGTTGTCGTTGAGTGTTTTGTCATGAAACCAACTGAGAGCAAGGCATTCTTATGGGAGAGAATACTACGGTGAGCCTCGCGTGGTCTGAGAGAGAGTAATTTTCTGGCCACATTCCTTTTTCGACTTCTGGAGGAAACAAAACTGCGTTCTTGACACTGAATCCAACGGTTTGTTCTTGGTTACCTTTGGCTTCTCCGTCCTCTGCATCTCTCTGTTCTGAACAGGTTTGGTTCCATATTCTTTGCTGCAATGAGTTATATAAACAATTGAGCAACATGTGTGATTTCAAGAGCAAGGGCAAGGGTTTTAGCCTTTTAGGTGCTAGTGGTATCACCAAATCTCTAAGTTTCCAAATCTAGATGTTTTCGGGTGATTATCATGAACAAGTTTTAGAGGGAGGAGTCTCATAAAGAAACATTACCTGAAACTCCTTGTAATCTAGAAGACCGTTTCCATCAGTGTCAGCTTGAGTCCACAGATCTTTAATCTCTTTTGTCGTCAGTCCATTACAATGACCTGTTAGATTGAGCTGTATAGAGAAGGAGAAAACTCTGTGAACATAAGCTTAATAAAGCGGTCCTTGGAATGATAATTGTGTTGAAGATTCTAAATACCTGCCGAAGAGTCTCACAGAAGCCCATGAATGTAATGTGGTCACCATCATTGTCGGTTTTTAGAAAGGCAAAAGCATCTTCAGCTGTTAGTGAAGCTCTTCTCAGCAGATACTGCAAATCAAAATGCTCTGATGTTACATGGAGAAGCCAGAAGACAGTACAATTTCCGAAAATCATTTAGACAAGAATTGCAAAGCAAGAGACATTTTTCTGAGTCAGTATACTCTAATTTATTGTTAAACCAGTTCCCAAGATCAACAAGTAAATTACTTTTGGATAAAACAGACAGTGAGATGCACTAAGAGATGAGAACTTGTGATAAGACACAACTCAAGGAGAGACTCACCGTGAACATGCCAAACACTGCTTCACTCCAACTTGTTTTTAGCAGCTTTCTATACCGATTTGGATTTAGAAGCCATATGAAATCGACAGCGCATATGTTACCCCTATGATTCCGGTGGCTTACCCACTGTTAAACGAAAGATAACAAGAGTTTCAGTATCCTGTTCGCCAATTTAAAACATCACAAAAATCTACAGCATACCCAAAAGTATTCTCCATATGAAGAAAAACAGTGACCTTGTGAGCATCTGAATCTGTATACCGATGAGCAGTGTCGTAAGACGACACAAAACCCTGTGACCTGAGAAACTTGTAGACATGTCCACGCTTACTTCCGTTCCAATCTCTGCCAAAAATGGAGATGAGCAAAGGAATTTTAGTACCGTTCATCATATCTAACCCCATGAAAATGTAAAATCCAGACAAAGTAGTTACCCGCAAAGTATAATGGGCATGGGACTGAGATTGACTTCCTTCTGATAAGATTCAACATACTGAAGAATCTTATATACCTGTGAAAACAAAAATCTTGTTTAAAAAGATGCAAAATCATCACAATAATAGTAAAGTTGGTAAAGATTTAAGATGAAAGTTTACCTGCTGCAATCTTACTATGGACAATGTAGAATCATGAGGAAACAGCAAATGAGTATTCACAATCAAAACTTCTTGATGAGCATCGTACTGAGAGTACGGAGGCACTAATTCTACATGTAGCAACTGCGCGACTCGGTCACCACAATCATTGAAAAGTAAATCCCTCGAGTTCACAACTCTGAAATAGTCCTTATGAACAGCCGTAAGCAGACCTATTAACAGAGAATTCAATATTATTGACACATCAAGCAACATCAAAAGCCAAAGAAGATTCATCACAGAAAATTTGTATACATACCATCACCACGATTATTAGTACGGCCAAGCTTGTAACTAAGATAACCAGCGTCTCCAAGTCTCTTCTCATACAAATTAACAAGCTCTTCATTGCCTACCCAAAACTCCTAAAAATCAAAATCATCAAAATCAGAACACACAGAACCCAATAAAACAAATTCAAACGATTGTCTTATAGAGGCAATTCGTCGAACAACCTGTAAACATATGATCGAAGATCTCTCGTATAACAACCAATCAAGGATTCTATGATTCCTTCCAAGCCAATACGCTCGATTATCGCTTTCGCGAAGACTTTGATCCTACATTTCCAAAAATCCAAAATCATATATATAAACACAAAATTAAAACGAGAAATCAAGAGATTGATGAAGAACAACAAAATATACCTTCTGAGAGAGACGTTTATAGATCGGAGCGAGGATATTGAAAGTAGTACAAGAAATACAAGGTTGCTGATGCTGGTCTCTAATGGAAGACGAGATTGCATAGCTTCCTATTTTTGATATTCTCCCCTTCATTATCTCTAAACCGCCGGCGAATATTTATAAACGGAAAATACAAAATCTCCGGCGGTGAAAATCAAAAAAGGAGAGAAAAAAACACAGAGGAAGATGAAGAAGAAGAAGAAGAAGAAGAAAAATCTCGAAGAAACGTCGTGACCGTTCTTTTGATTAAAAACCGAAAAAATATTAAACGAAAATTTTGAAAGAATTATCCCAAAATTAGAAAGTTTTAGCGATTGATTTTGAGGGCTTAGGCTATTTTAGTTATAAAGCTTCGTCTTCTTCTTCTTCATGAACATTATATAAATACGTGCGTGTGCATGTAGTGTGTTTTTATGGTGGTGATTGGTGAAGCACTCTGGTCATATATTGTATGGTCGATTTGTGAATCTTTGTTATATAAAGATAATAACTAGTGACTAGGAAAATAAATATTTTATTTCCCGACTTTATTCGTACCTTTGGGTTTTTTTAATGATAATGAATATTGCTTTCGATCGACGCACGATTCTATGGGCGGGGCCAATGTTTATTCCTTTCGGCCATCCATGAGATTGAAACGAATATATACGATTTGTTATTAATTAGTTTTATAGTAAAGTCTTTATTTTATTTTATTGTAGTCTTTATGAAAAAGATAAACAATGCATGGACATGATAATGCGTTGTAGACGTTCTTGTCGACATTTTTTGTTAAGGATTTGTTTGATTGATGACGGTTTTGTGCCGGTTTATATAGTTGAAGTTTTGATACAATAATTATATAATATCAGTTGCAACAGATACTAGTTTAGTGACAGATTAAGAGACAGTGACAGAGTGACTAAACATTTCATTTGTTAGGCTTTTTTTAGAGGAAAACAAAACACTGTGTTTTATGGGAACTTTGGAAGTATTACAATGATTTAGCGATATTATCGTTTGCAATAATGATATTAAACGCTAAATATATGTTTTACAAATAATGGTAAAACTGTAGTCTAATATTTTTGTTTAACCGACCTGTTAAGTGTTAACCATTTTATGATTAATCATAATTTATGATGTACGTGTTTTACAAGTCTTAGCTTAATTAATTAGAGTGATGTTAAAACCCAACTTCTGATCTAGTTACTTTTCAAGCACGTAAAAAATAAACATTCACTTTATTCGCTCGAGATATGAAACTGATATTGCTCCAATAAAAATGACTCAATGAATATTACATTAGATATATGTTTTGGCAAAAGTAAATCCTTTGATAAGAGATGTCCTTTGATAAGACTAAAAGAATCTGACGTTAAAAAAAAAAAGAGAGATAAGACTTGAAGAATTTGTTGATTGTGCAATTGGCCGAAAGTTCCATAAAGCGACGTGAAAATCAACCGACACCTCTAGTTGTCTACTTGTCTTTGTTCCTTCATAGACTCCACGAGTCGATTTCTTCGCCCTTTCCCGAATAAAAAATATTCTACTAACGAAAAAACATTTGTAATTTGTCTTAGATTTCGTGTGCTTTAATCAGCTCATATTCCAAATTTTATATTTTTGATAAAGCATTTCAAATTTTATATACCACGTGAATAATATTATACCAAGTGAATATAAGTATGCCATTACAAACATTTACAATATTTTATTTTTTTGTTATCTCACATTGTTAATGCGATGACAACATTAAGAGAATGTGATTAGAGTTCAGCGTACAAAGACGAAAACGGTTAGAGTGACAGAGTTACGTGTCGTCAAAGGATTAAGACCAAGATATTCTATATTAATCTCACTTTTTTGGCGGCTAATCTTATTCAGTTATTCTCATGATAATTAAATAGAAATGCTACTATAGTACAGTTAGTTTTTCTTCATTCAGTCAATAAGAAGAAAGATTATACGGAAGACCAGATTAGCCGAACCCAAATTGAAACTGCTTAACTGAATGTTATAAATGCAATTACTTTTGAAATACAGTACTCAGCCGGTCCACTAATTCTTTGGGCCAGTAGAGATTATCGTTGTTTTCAAATGCAAGGAGCAAAAGTAGCAACATATCAAACTCAGTGTTTGGGTATAAGTCTTTTAATATCTAAGGACACTCTTGTGGTTGCTGTGGCCTGGTGGGTATTAGTCTATTAGAGGTTACGCATGTGGACCTTTAGACTCTCGAAATTGATACTTATCGTCAGAACATTCATGTTCCATACGTAAACTTAAATTTTTAAGCCAACTTAAAAACTTAAAAAAAGTGAACTCACTTTGAGTCGATTCTAGATCAATTAAAAACGGAATTCGATTAAACCAAAACAAAATTTGATGGAAGAGTACAAACCGGACTAAATCATACAACAAACAGACATACAAGAACCACAAAGTAATCGTCTAGAGATAATAAACACATAATTGATGGATAATGAATTATATACAGCTGCAAAAGGTGAAGAAGAAGAGCCTCTTTTACCTCTGCTATAAGCCTATGACAAATTCATGTTGCTCTTTGCGTTTTAGGCCGAAGAATCTACAGCTTCGACTTGTTGTCGAGCAAGGTACTTCTCTCTTCTCTCCTTCTGATAGATGATATAAAACTTTGGTGAATAAAAGAATCAAATCCATGGGATAAAGAAAGTAAGGAAACTGAATAAACCAAAGATCTTAGATCTTGTATTATGTAATTATATATTTACCCATTCGTCTATGACTAGACCCTCCCCAACCACGCGTGGCCCTGTCTCTGGTGGAGGCTTCTTACTTGCTTCAACTGCAGCTTCAGCTTCATCCAGTTGACGTTTCAGTTTCTCCATTGCCTGAATCATTAGATCGTAATCCTTCTTATTGAAATGTTTAAGGAGGAGAATGTATATAGTAATCATGAAAATCTACTTAAAAGCTTACAGCACTTGGGCGGTCCGCATCAAGAAAAATGACTCGAAGAACCTGCTCCACTGTTACTTTATCCTTTTGCTCATCAAACTGCATGATAAACACCCAAAAATGCATCATTGATGGACTTATGCCTAAAACTCTCTGAGACAGAGAGGGTTTTTATCCTTTGACAATCTATTTATACACTAGCCTGTAAGAGTCATCTGACTACAAATATATCCTAAAAATTGAATAAAATTGTTTTCAACGATGGACTTCTGAAAATTAACTGATTAGAAAGGAGCAACATAACATACCAACTCAGGCACAAACTCTACTCCTGGTTTCACTTTCAGACTCATAATCTTAAACTTAACTTTGCTCTTCTGGTTCAACTGCTGTTTCTCATTGTTCTCTGGGTGTTCCACAAACTTGAACACTGCACTTTGAACACGTTTACAAGGGTCAATGATTGGAGGCTGTATAAAACCAAAGAAAGCATTGTTTGTTTTCCAGAATCTCATTATTACCAGTTGCAAAGGCACTCTCTCCTGGAGCCAAAACACCACCAGGAGGACGCATGTAACAACTTTTAGGTGCCGTTGTTTGGAACTAAAACAAGATAAGACAAGAGTAGAGTGACTTAGATGAAAAAGTACCACAACTGTATCATCTTAAACTACAAATAGAACAAAATAAAGTCAACAACAAGTCAACTTCTTTGTAGTTGCTTGACTTGTGAATGATACACAAAGAGCAATGTTGATGTGAATAATACATACAACTCCATTACCTTAAATGCAGTATGAGATTTGCTAGTATTCTTAAGCTTGATTGCGCTACGCACTTGCTTACCAGGTTCATCTGAAACAAACTCAAAAGCACAAATTCTAAGCTTCATTCTCTAAAAATGGAACAAAATCTTGATAAAGCTTCTAAAGAATCCTAATGTTCAAAACTTCGAATCTCTAACTACAAAAAAAACAAATCAGAATTCAGAACCAAATCAATCAATTTCCAGAGAATTTCACTATTCGAAATCAAGCTAATTCGAGAGGGAGAGACTAACAAGGGAAATACAGATAACTTGAAGGATCTAATCGGAGACGACGACGAGCCGGAAGAAGTGATCTCGCGAAGGAAGACATAGTCAAGGCGGAGGAAGACTTAGAGACGGCGGAAACATCCGTATTCCGAGTTCCATGACGGCTACGGTAGTTTTGGCTTGGGTTCTGTGTTGAGGACGAAGATGAAGAAGTGTTGCTTCTCCTCTGCCAGAACGGACATAGCCTGAAGAGCTTCTTCTTCTTCTCCACACTTGGATTCTGGCGGTCACCGATCGTCATCGGAATTAATCAATTTTTCCGGTGACCGGAGAATAAAACTTCGAGTTCCGAATGAAATCTTGGTTCTATAGGAAGAGAGACAAATTTGGGGTGGAGTGAATTTTCAAAGAAGGAAGACAAAAAATGGCGTTTTCTTTTGGCGTTTTACTCTTTTTTCGCGTCTCCGCGAGGGTCACGAGTTTTTTTTAAATCGGATTTCAGATGATTTTATTATTTTTAGTAGTTTATAAGTTTTAGTGAAGTCCGTGTAGCTTGGATGTGAAAACGAGTTTGACACATACAAAAGTCCTAAGAAGGGACGTGTTTTTGGGGTTGGCATTTATATTAAGGAATTGAAAATTCGTGATTGTTGGTTGGTTAGTTGTGAATTATATAATTTTTGATTCGTTGTTGTATTTGCATTTGTAGTTGGTAATGTCACATCTCAACACAATTGCACAAGTCATCTACACTTTGGATTTGCATTATAGGCATTATAGAATCAGTTTTAATTAAACATATTCAACACAAGTCATCTCCTTCCACCCTAAGAAAAATTGTTGCCCAGGCCACACTTTATGCTATTTGGAAGCAGAGAAACAATGTTCTTCATAACGCTCAGACCATTCCTCCGGAAATTGTCTTCAAATCACTTGACCGCGAAATCATCAATTCCATTAGTGCAAGGAGACATTCAAAGAATTTCAGAAGCTTGATGGGCTTGTGGATTAGCTGAAGGTTCTGGGGACCTAATATTTTGTTTGCTTCCTTGTTTTTTAGTTTAATTTTTGCCAAGGAACCAAAAACCTGGGTAATCAACATGTAAATTCAAACTCTTTTCATGTTATATGATATTTACTCACTTAGCAAAAAAACAAAACAAAACACAGGTTGGTAAGCCAGAGATTTTGGACCTTAAATCCATACATACTGTTTGTCCCACAAAAAGAAGAAATCCATACCTACTATTGGGCCGGAGACAGAGTATTTTATATACAGTAGCCTCTCAAACAAGACTCTTGTTGACCTCTATTGGAATTTTTTGTTTGGAACTAAAATTATAGTTTATCGATAAACAGTTAAACACATGTTAAATAGAGGGATGATCTAAATGGTAAATAACATTTGAACATTTTTTTCCTTTTGGTACCCCAAAAAAATGAAATTTGTATATGTCATTTTCAATGTAAGATCTTACTAAAACTTGGTATATCTTACCATTTTTATATAAGGAAACACATATGACAACATCATCTTAAAATCAACACATGTCGTAGTCTTATGATTAGACAACGTAATACAGGTTTATAATTTATTCATCAAATCCTAGGGTTTATAGTCTATGCAAATTCGTGATTAGCAAGAAAATAAAAAAATGGAAGAAGCTCAATCTCTTTTTTTGACCCTTCTACAAGTATATTCATTTTGTTTCTTTTCAAAACCACTTCTCCAAGTAATTTTTTTTATTATTATAAATAAGTCAACCCGTCGAATAAAATAGAGCTTGAAGAGAGAGCAACAAACATTTCAAAACTAAAAAAAAAAAGAGAAAGAATTAAGAGGTTTTTGTTTCCCCTTCTCCAAGTTCAGAGTTAGTTACAGCTTCAAAGATGAACCAACTCGCTCTTTCGAGATCCGGCGGTTACACCGCCGCCGTCAAGTTTCTCCCTCTTCTTTCCGCTGCTGTGCCGAAGATACTATCCTCCCTCGCCGCCGCTTCCACCACCACCTCCGTCCGTAACTTCAGCTCTACCGGAACTCCTCTCACCAGGTCTTTTAAGCTTACGATTTTGATTGCAGATTTCAGTAAGGATCTTAGTATTGATTCGTTTGGTGTAATGTTTTTGTTTGTAGCCACCAAATCAAGAATCTGCCGCCGTCTAAATCCTTCGCCTCTAGGTATCTCCATCAATCTTCAGCTGGTGCTACTCCGCCGCAACAACTTTCCGGCGTCCGCAACTTCACCTCTCCCAGCAGTTCTTTCAACAAGTAATTTCAACCTTATGATTTCGCTATACGCTTCAGATTTCAGTAGAAACCTTAAGAAAATTGAAATGTTGGTTGATTAATCGCTGAAATTTTTGTGTAGTTACCACATTAACCCGCCGTCTAACTGGGGAATCAGAATCGTGCCGGAGAGAAAAGCTTGTGTGATTGAGCGGTTTGGTAAATACGTCAAGACTTTGCCGTCAGGGATTCATTTCCTTGTTCCGCTTGTGGATCGTATAGCTTATGTTCATTCTCTAAAGGAAGAAGCGATTCCTATTGGTAATCAGACTGCGATTACAAAGGATAACGTTAGCATCCACATCGATGGTGTTCTATACGTCAAGGTTATCTTCGTTTCAGATCTTCGGGGCCAATTTTGTATAAATTATGGTGTTCTTCTTAATTTCTAATGTTGATCTTGAGCTTCTTGCAGATTGTGGATCCTAAGTTGGCCTCTTATGGCGTTGAGAATCCAATCTATGCTGTTGTTCAGTTGGCTCAGACTACAATGCGTAGTGAGCTAGGGAAAATCACTCTTGACAAGACCTTTGAGGAACGGGACACTCTTAATGAGAAGATTGTGGTATGTTCTCTCTCTCTCTCTCTCTATGCTTCTTTGTTGCTGGTTCAGTTTTCTTGTTTTTGCCTTTAATAATGTACATGAGCTTCATTAAATTGAATACTGGGGAGTCTTTGATGTTCATGGTTATTGATGTTAATGAGAATTTGTGGTAGGTGTTATATTACTACCTAAGGTTGCAGTTCAGATTGTTTAATAGCTGGCTATATGAGTTTGAGTTTACTTTAGTTAGAAAATAGTATTTAAAATGCAGCTGTGGAATGCATTATCCATTTGTAGTTTGTGTTTGATTATCGCAAGCATCTTGAACATTTGGAAATGGAATTATTCTTGCAGGAAGCCATCAATGTTGCTGCAAAAGATTGGGGTCTTCAGTGCCTTCGTTATGAGATAAGTGAGTCAATCATCTGTTGACTCTTTGCTGGTATTAGCTGGATACCCTTTTGCCTATTTCTAATACATGTACATCATACAGGGGATATCATGCCTCCTAATGGAGTGAGGGTTGCAATGGAAATGCAAGCTGAAGCTGAACGTAGAAAGAGAGCCCAGATTCTTGAGTCTGAAGGTAAATTTTGCATGGCTTATATCCTTGAAGACTTATATTCTGGGATTGAACAGTGTGCTTACTACATCTCATTTCGTTGAAATTCTTGGCTCAAAGCTACCCATTAGTGTTGTTTCTCATAATCTGTTTTACTAACTTTAACAGGAGAACGCCAAGCCCATATCAATATCGCTGATGGTAAGAAAAGTTCTGTAATCTTGGAATCAGAAGCTGCAAAGATGGACCAAGTCAATCGAGCACAAGGTTAGTATTTAGTAAGCATTTAAGGTTGAAGAACATGAACTCATCATAATAAGTTGTTTCCCACAACATTTATTTATTTATTTGTGATGTTGCGCTCCAGGTGAAGCTGAAGCAATATTAGCTAGAGCACAAGCAACAGCCGAGGGACTGGCCATGTTATCTAAATCTCTCAATGCAACTGGTGGAGTGGAGGTGAGTTCATGATTTGTAGAATTTTGAGATTAATGAATTAACTTGATTACTTAGGTGTTCATACTGTTTAATCAAATTGTTAGTCGTTTATTGCTACTTAACCTTCAAATGTGGTTTGGTTCCACACCGGTAGCCAGTGCATTAAGTCATGAGTCATCTAACCTGTTCCCTAGATGCTAATAGAGATTCTGTGACTAATTGGACTTGCAAATATTGACTTTAAGTTTAGGTGTTGTTTTGCTCTCAATATGAGAACCTAATATACTTAATCGTGGTGCAATATACAGGCTGCGAGTTTGAGAGTTGCGGAGCAATACATTCAAGCTTTTGGCAACATTGCTAAGGAGGTAAACACAACATTACTGTAACAGATTCCACTGTTTATCTGATCCCATCTACTTTCTAATTCTCGTCCTCCCTTGGGATAATCTAATAGAATTGTATGTTTTGTTCTTGTTAGAGTACAACAATGCTGCTTCCAAGTTCTGCTGCAAATCCTGCTAACATGATCGCTCAAGCTTTAACAATGTACAAAGGCCTTGTCAACAAAGGTCCCAACAGTGGGTTCACGGATACTTCAGCAGTAGACTCCTCTGCCGACGTGGTTGTTGACAAGCAATAGAAGCTATGGTAGCTGAACCTAGGGAACAATAATTCTTTTGACTTGTGAAGGCTTATAGCCATTTTCTTCTTTTTCATATGAGAAACAGTTATCTAACCTTATAACCATTTTGCAAACTTAGAAAACTGATCCAAACTCAAATTTCTGAAAGAGATTTTGCACCAGATTTGGTCTTTAATGTTGGGTTTTGTTCTCTTTATTTCAATATTCAACTCTTGTTCTGTTATTATTTTCTTGTTCTATTTTGTTGCTATTGTCGAGAGTCTAATTGGCACAGGAAGAGCTTTGCGAGCAGTTTTTGGCTAAAAGCCTAAAACCAAAAACGTAAAACCAAAAACGTAAAGAGCGGTTGAGAATAAGGTTCCTGTTGAATAGGTCGTTGACAGAGAAGAGCCTTAGAGAATCTATGGTGACATGAAACTTTTTGGTCTTTTTCCTAAAAATAGCTTTGTGTTGTGTTGTGATGTGTGTCCGTACAAACCACTATATATATCTCTTTATTGTCTTCTCTTACATTTGCTCAGCCTCAATAAGGAATAAAAACAGTTTTGGCTTCTTAAAGGAATCAGAAAAAAGGAGTTTCAGTTTTTGGCTCCACAGTTCTCCCCATTGTGTAAATTTGTTTGTTTGTTTTTGTTTCAAACCGATTTCTTTTTATTGAACACCATGGGAGGCTGTGCGAGCAAACCAAAGGAGTCTGACATCCTTGAAAACTCTGCCCCGGCTGAAAACGCTGTCGTCGAGTCTAAGAACATTGAAACCGAGGCCGTAGCTCAGGTTTGTAGATCAATTTCATTGCAGACAATCGCTTCCTATCCATTTTTTTCTATGTTTTGGGTGAAAGATGTGATTCTTTTGGTTTTTGACAGGAGAAGGCAGATGAAGTTGTTGCAGAGAAGAAGGATGAGTCTGCTGAAGATGTAGCAGAGACACAGAAGGAAGCTGAGGCAGCCAAGCCTGCCGAGGAGGAGCAAGCCAAGCCTGCTGAGGCTGAGCCAGCTCCAGAGGCGGTGAAGACCGAAGAAGCTGTCGTCGAAACTGTTAATGAGACTGAGCCACCAAAACAAGAGGAGGCTGCAGCAACATCCAGTGATACCAAAACCAACGAAGAGCCTCTTGTAACCCTTTGATTTCTTTCTCATTTTTCATTCTCAAACCTTAAATTGTTGTGAAACAAAATCTGTAATATTCATTAATGTTTCTCACCACTGTTGTATTGTTATTGTTACCACATGTACGTTATAAAAAAACAATAGACTTGTGATTTGTGACCTCTTGAAAACATCTTTGACACATTTTGTAATATTCTTCTTCTTCATATAAATCTTTAACTTTCCCAAAACATGATAACAAAATCTTCTTTGTCAAGATAAGGTTCCAAAATATGATGAAATTGGAAATTTTTTGGTTGATTGAAATTGGATTTGATACAATTCTTCTCTGAAAGAAACCAAACGAGGGAAAAAAAAAATGCAAACTTTATCGATAGCTTTCTGCAACTGTGCCCTAGTGGTTAGAAGAAACTCTACCGGAAATAGAAACAGTGTTAATCTGAGTTTAAGCTCTTCCTCATCTTCTTCTGTTCCGACGCTTATTTGCCAATCAAAATCCAAATCTCAAACCGATAGCTTAAGAGTGTTGGAATGGGACAAGCTCTGCGATGTTGTCGCTTCTTTTGCTCGTACCTCTTTAGGTCGAGAAGCTACAAAGGTTCGATTTTTCTTAATGGTTTTTTTTGTCTGTAGTTGATTCTCTGGTTTCAACTTACAAGTGGACATTGTTGGTTTTCAGAAAAAGCTTTGGTATCTTGACCAGAGTTTCGATGAAAGTTTGAAGCTTTTAGATGAAACAGAAGCCGCCATTAAAATGCTTCAACATAATTCCTTTTGTCTTGACCTTTCCAGCATTCATATCTCCTTGGTAAATTCATCATCCTCAATCTCTAGAGTAATAATCTTTTTGTTATCAATTGTATAGTTTTAATGTAAAGACTGATTTTGTGTGAAGGTTGAATCCGGAATTCGCCATGCCCGGAGGAGGCTTTCTTTACGAGCAGACCAAGCACTTGAAGTGGCTTCTCTTCTTCGATTCTTCGAAAATCTGCAGCTTGATTTAAAAGCTGTTATTAAACAAGATGGAGATATGTACAAACGGTTTATGCCTCTATCTGAATTGGTATTTACAGTTTTTTTTTGTCTCCAAAATTTTGGTACTTTTGAACTTCAACATTGTGGTGGATCTCTAATATTCACTTTGTGTTGACTTACCTCTCTTGCAGATACTGCACCCTGTGATAAATAGATCATTTGTCAAGTTGGTTGAACAAGTTATAGATCCTAATGGAACAATTAAAGATTCTGCGGTTTGTTCTTTCTCTTATTTTGACTAAAGTGTTAAGAGGCATGATTTTTTATGTTAAAGTCATCTTTGTTGTTTCAGAGTAGTGCCCTGAGACAATCACGCGAACGAGTGCAGACACTTGAAAGAAAGGTCAAGCTAGTTTTTCTTTGTAACAGTGAAATAAGTTGAAGATTGTCAAAATAGTTTCATTGGTAACTTAGTTCTTAGAATATAACTTACTTACCGCAAACATGTTCTTGAGCAAGATAACATTTATCATAAGATTGACTGAAACCTTCTTGTTGGCTCCTTTCAGCTGCAACAATTGCTGGATGCTATTATCAGGAGCCAAAAGGATGACGAATCTGTCATGGTAAGCATTCTCTTAAAATGGAGTAAGAAAAGGAGTAAAATTTCATTTTCTGAAGTTGGCCCTTATTGATTATTCCAAAATAAATCCCAGGTAGCGGCTGAAATTGATGGAAGATGGTGTATACAAATGAGTTCAAATCAGCTAACTTCTGTTAACGGTCTTCTGCTCTCCCGGTAAAATTTGAATTTGTAGATTTCAGTTAACATAGAAGATTCAGACTTTTTAGATTGCTACCTATAAATGATATATTAACAACGAGTTCATTAACATTGACCAAGTTATTGAGAAGTTATGCTTCTCTTTTCAGCGATTTATTTTCTATTTCTATCTCTTGAAGGTAATATGTGTTACAGTAGTTCAGGTGGAGGGACTGCTGCAGAGCCAATAGCTGCGGTCTCTATGAATGATGACCTTCAAAGTGCGAGAGCATCAGTTGCAAAGGCTGAGGCAGAGATTCTTTCAATGCTAACTGAAAAGGTAATTGAGCATTAATTTTTAAAGTTGGAAGGTTATTGTTAACCTTTAATATTGATTCTGCTTGTCAACTTCTTTGTTCATTTTGATGCAAGCAAAACAGATGCAGATTGATCTCTATCAAATCGAGGTGGTGTTGAACTACTCAATTAAGCTGGATGTGGTAAATATGCTTTCATTACCAACCATTTCTCTTTCCATCAAAGAAAAACTCAGTAAAACAAATCTCAGCAACATGAGCTTTCAAAAACATGAGGTTTACATTTGTGTTTTTTTTTTCTGGCTAGATTAACGCTCGAGCAACTTACAGTCGTGCATATGGTGGTGCACATCCTGATATATACTTACCAACTGAAGATGGGGTTGAATCTTCGTCTGTTGGAGAAAACTCACCGGAGAATAATTTACCCAGTGAGGAATCACTTCCTAGAAAAGAATGGTTGCTGTATCTACCTAGATGTTATCATCCTCTATTGCTTTACCAACACAAGAAAAGCATAAGAAAGACGCGGGATAACAAAACAGTAAGTTCCTCAATGTTATGATCATAGAGTAGATTGATGATACGTTTTAGCTGAAGCTAATAAATACATGGTTGATTTTTCAGACGGGCACGGTATTATCGGGAGGTCCGCCAATTCCAGCTGATTTCCAGATCTCTAAGGGCACGAAGGTTTTGATTATTACAGGTCCAAATACCGGAGGTAAGACCATTTCCTTGAAATCAGTTGGACTCGCTGCAATGATGGCAAAATCAGGTAAGACGCATGAAACTTACAATATCTTCTGTGAATTTAAAACTCCACCAAAGCTATGAAGCCTTTGGGAGAGAGAGAGATTTCAGTCACTTAAATTTTATATCAATTTAAACTATTGTAATTGTTTTTGTAGGTCTTTATGTTCTAGCAACTGAATCTGCACGCATACCTTGGTTTGACAACATTTATGCTGATATTGGTGATGAACAATCGTTGCTACAGTCACTTTCTACCTTTTCTGGTCATTTGAAGCAAATTAGTGTAAGTCTTATTTTTCTGTTGTTTTCACGCCATTCATCACAATGTGATATTACTTTCAACAGATTTCTTCTTATTTCAGTGATGGCTCAAGACAGTTTATTCCTATGAATAGTGGACTTGCTAAATCTTAAGACAACATGGTTTTGATGTGCTTAGATATATTATCAGTTTTGATATAATATTTTTAACGTTTTAAAATGATTCATTTAATCGGTTTGGAAGAATTTACTCTGTTAAAATCTATAAAACTTATGTTTCCTTACTCTGATTGATTAACTTGCAGGAAATTATCTCGCATTCAACAAGCAGATCACTTGTGTTGTTAGATGAAGTAAGTTAAAAGACAGTAAAAAACAGTGTTCCTCTAACTTTTGGAAAAGGGAAAAACAGAGAAAAGCCATTATTTGGAAATTGGATCTGCTTTAAACTGTTGTGCTATTAACAGGTTGGAGCTGGAACTAATCCGCTTGAAGGAGCTGCATTAGGGATGGCAATTCTCGAATCGTTTGCAGAAAGTGGTTCTCTACTTACGATGGCAACTACACATCACGGAGAGCTTAAGACGCTTAAATACAGGTTTTAACTGCACCTGCCATTTTTCATGCACCATTTCAGGTTTTAAAGAGTATATATTAACTCCTTTTTATTTTTGTATCTTTTGTAGCAATTCCGTCTTTGAGAATGCTTGCATGGAGTTTGATGACCTGAACTTAAAACCCACTTTCAAAATCTTATGGGGAGTACCAGGTTTAGCTACATGCTCATCTAGACTCTTGATCAAATTTCTTACCCGCCCTGAACTTCAAATTGGAGTTAATATGTTTCACCAAACCAAGTTTGAAAATGATTGTCAGGTCGTTCGAATGCAATAAACATAGCTGAAAGATTGGGGCTTCCATGTGAAATCATCGAGAGTGCTCGTGAGCTCTATGGCTCCGCAAGTGCTGAGATCAATGAGGTCATACTTGACATGGAACGGTACAAGCAAGAATATCAAAGGCTTTTGAATGAGTCACGTATTTATATAAGGTAAGAATCTATGGTTGTTTAAAGAGATTAGATTTAAGACCTGAGAGTTAGGAACTTGTCCTCTCTTATGAGCTTTATGTTTATATATATATATATTTTTTTTGGTTCTAGGCTCTCAAGAGAGCTTCATGAAAATCTACTTACAGCACAAAAGAACATTAACGACCATGCCACCAAAGAGAGACGAAAAATGAGACAAGAACTAACTCAGGCTGGTTCGATGACTCGTTCTACACTTCGCAGAACATTGCAACAGTTTCGAGTATCTGCTGCACAATCGTCTCAGTCAAAGGTAGCTACACAACTCCAACCAAAAGTCGAAACGAGGAAAGATGGAAATAATGGAACTCGTTCATCATCTGTGGTAGAGAGACGACCAATTTCTGGTATCTGAATAAGTTTAATCCCTTTAAAAGATAGTTATTATCTGGTTTTGATCTTTGAAACTGAACCATGTTTATATGCTAACAGAGGCTGCTGCTCAAAAGGAATTTAAGAAGCTTCCTGAAGTAGGTAGCTCAGTGTTTGTTTCTTCTCTTGGCAAAAAAGCGACTGTTTTGAAGGTAGAACAGTCAAAGAAAGAGATCTTAGTTCAAGTAGGCATCATGAAAATGAAAGTGAAACTGACTGATGTTGTGACCTGAATCTTAATGGCCCGGTTAAATTTATTAGTGTCTAAACCAACACTGGTGTATTAGCTTTACGGGTACAAAGGATGTTGATATGAAGAAACATTTCCTACTTATTGCTTATGTACTTGTTGTATGCTTCTTATACAAGTATATGGTAAAGGTCTGTACAGATTGGGTATTGAACGTGCAGGTGAATTGTGTTTTCTTTACTCCAAAGCTTCTGGTTCTTTTTCTTTTGGTTCAGCATTTGTCTTGTTCAAGTCTATGCGAGAGAAATGGGACTTAAGGCCAATCCAACATTGGTAGTAGTCGTGATCAAGGAAAGGAGACTCCAGAGCCCAATGACAGACTCTAGGGATCAAGGCTGATTCGAACATGAAAGCCATCGTACCGGTGAGTTTAGAAGGAGCCATTGCATTTACTCGTGCAATTGTCGCCTACAAAATCATTATAAAAACGCTTCAGACTTAAGTTGTATTTTCATATTCAGGGGTTAGGTATAGAGGAAAATGATATCAAATGTATGTGGTTGCTGCTGGATAAGATGGATTGATACCTCGTATGTGGTTGTATCCGGACCATGAGGTGTCATACAGCTGTGAAGACTTGCACCGCCAGGGAGAAATCCATCAGCTTTGGCCTGTCAAAGGTGGACATTAGCTTCCAGATTTCAGTTGGAGGAAGAACACAAGCTAGCTAATGATTTGCAGAAGCAGGAACTTAAAGGATCTTACCTCGTATGCACCGTAGATTAGGCCCATAAATTCACTCATGCAGTTACGATGATAGTAAGGAGGTCGAAAAGTATGCTCAGCAACCAACCAACGAGGAGGGAATATGACAAAATCAAGTAAGGCCACACCAGGTTTATCCGTTGGTGCTGTAAGAACTGAGAGTATAACCCCCAATAGAGCGATTTACATTATAAACTAGTAATATCAACCTATAGCAAAACTGAAAGAAGAGTAACGCTTAGGCATAGTTAGTGCTCTTACCTGTATTTATGGATGGATCCCCGTGATCAACAAGAACAGTGTTGTATGGACAGAACTTCTGCAGGTCATACTGCAGATGGAAAATGATATCTTCAGTAACAAGAGTGTTAGTTTTTTAAGAGCTTAGGCTCAATAAACCTGTATTCACCTTATAAGGAACGTAATTGCCATGCCAAGCGACCACATTGAATGGAGAGAAATCTTGTTTAGCAGTAAAGAGTTCACCGCCAAACTTCTGAATAATTGTGTATTGAGGCCGCAATCCTTCCTCAAACCATGCCGTTGGCGCAAGAAAATCTCTTGGTGCAGCAAGACCATTGCCACCTATAGAGACATCCCAAGGACACAATTCTTACGGGACTGGGTTTCATATATACAATCCAGGTTATTCAGGTTGAATCTAAAAGAACTCAAGAATACCTATTGGTCCAAGATCAGGAAGCTGAAAATGAGCCCCATAGATTTCAGCAACATAACCACGAGACTTCCCATCCGGTAAATCTATAGAGAAACGAAATCCTTGCGGTATGACAGCAATTTCACCAGGAGATACCAAAAGCCTTCCACACTCAGTTTCAATCCATAGCCCTAGAAACACCCACTCAAATTATCAGAATCAATCAAAGAAGATCTTAAAATCCAAAATTTTGATACATAACTAACAAAACAAAACATCTTAACTCCTTCCAAAAAGATGAGCTCTATAAAAAAGGCATGAGGACTAACTTACTTCCTGCTTGAGGAACTAACAAGAAGTCACCATCAGCATTACAAAATGCAGAGTCTTTCATTCCTATGTTAGCCACATACCTTCAAAAAAAACGAATACAAGATCATTACTTTATCGATCAGTATCACTGATCTAAACCAAAGATACCAAAAAAAGTGATCTTTACATGTGAATTGCGAAGCCATGACGAAGAAACGAGCTTCCAGCTCCACAAATAGTATATAACCCATCAACAAAATCAGTCGCCGATTCAGGAATATCCTCAGGTCTCCATCGAAGCTGAGTCGGATTCGTACGACTGTTCGACGCATCAAACTCACTCACAAGCTTCTTATGAGCTGGTACACGAGGCTTGAACGGTTCATGTGTAACCGATGGTTTAATCCGGTACAACCAACTGAAGAAGAAGAAGAAAAAAACCATAAATCAATTCAATAAGATGAACTCAAGATTTCAACAA
>OVAQ01000480.1:0-12221 GCA_900406345.1 Erysimum cheiri
CTTAAAACGAATTTAACTAAAAGAAGCAAAAACTGAAAAAACAGTTTAAAACTTTAAAAGATAAAAGTAGAATCTAAGCACATCTATCTAAAGCTTTTAAGTAAGACAAAATTTCGAAAGATCCATGGCGGATTCTGTCTCTTTCTCCGTTGATCGGACTTGTGGAAGGGTGGTGAGAGAAGGGTCGGAACCAAAACGGAAGAAGAAAGCTAAAGGCGAGATCTTTTTGTGTTGTTGTTTGATGATAGAGAGATAGAGAGAGAAGGGAAGGGGGACACGTGTCGTGAAAAGAGAGGTAAAGAGGTCACTCTCCGTTCCCGGTTCTGTCTCGTGCGGTGCGTTGGTGCCATGTCAGAGTCCGTTCCCCTATGAGCTCGGCGAATCCGAATCATATGCCTTTCTTTTCGCTCTCTCTCTCTCTCTATCTAACCCAAACCCATCTCTCATCAAAGACTTGACCTTTCTCTCTCTCTCTCTAATTTATTTATCGTTTCGCGTGTCGCCTTCTCTCTCTCTTTCATTCTCTTTCCTTTCGTATCTCTCTCGTTGAGGCCGTGCCCTAGAAGAAGCCCCTTTTCCTCCGGGACTTCAATCCCTAACTTCCGTCGCCGGATTTCTCGTCCTTGATCATCGGGAGGACTGTTATTATACTTGTTTATTCCGATTTGAGATTCACAGATTTGTAAGTTCTTTTTTTTGGGTAATTCTTGTTTTTGTTTTTGGTGATGAAATTTTGATTCTTTTTATGCTTTTGTGAGGTTAATGCTGTTTCATTAAGGACTGATTTGGTTAATTGGGTTTATTAAAGTCTCGTTTCTCATGAAATTGGGTTTTTGTCTCATTGAAGCTTTTATGGTTAGTACCAATGTGTGCTGTTTTGCTTCATTTCTCAGCTCTTTCTAATGGTTTGTGTGTTTGAATTGTGTTCTTATTACCAATGGCTGTGTTTACTTGAATTGAATCCCAGTGCAAAAGTTTTCAATTATGGTTTGCTTGACTAGATTCAAGTGCTAAAGTTCTTATTTAATAATCCCCTTATTATATGAATTCAACACTAGTGTTCTTTCAGTTATGTAGAATCATTGATCTATGTTTCAAAACTAGTGTATTATGGCCTTAGAGATAAGTTCAAGAATCAAGGCATAGAACACCGTATTTTGCAGTAGAGGAATGTAATTAAGTATGAATTTAATAAAAGTATTCTCAAGGAGTGAGGGATCAAATCGTTTATCATCAAAGTTGTGCTAAGATTAGATTACTTACTAGGTTTGTGTCTCATCTTTAATTAAGACTTTTGATTACGGATGGTGATACTTCTAACAATGTAGAGTTGTCACCATATTTGGCGCTGGGACATCATTTAGTTTCTTAGATTCTATAGCATATATGCGTGGATGGATGATGCTGTTTGATTTTCATATCACTTGTAAAGGTTGATGAAATTGGGGTTATTGGTCGGTACACTGAGCTTTGTCCGATGTGCATGACGTTTTTAAATCAGGAAAAGGCTCAGTTCCACATATTCCATTTATCGTTTATATGACTATTGTTTTACACGCGGTTCCTGTCTGTTTGGTTTGAGTGACACTTCATGTTATCTTATCACTTCATGTTACCTTACTCGTTTTGCTTTTGAAATTTTAGTGTAGAAACAGAGTTCTTTGAAGGCCAGTATTCTTTAGTTACTACTGTAGCTGTGATTTACACATGAAGGTCTGTCCAGTTCTCTATCAGGCAGATGGTATGAAGACAGAAATAGAAGATGAAAGATTCAGGCAGTGAAATGATTAATAGAGATTGGGTCATGAAGCAGAAAAGAAGAAAACTTCCATCTATATTAGATTTATTAGACCAAAAAGTCGATAGTTCAGTGGCTTTTGATTCTCCGGAATACACATCTTCCGATAAACCAAGTAAGCATCGGGTAAGGACCGATTCAGCTCCTCCTGAAAGGACCTCTTCTAAGAAGAAAGGCAATGATGGGGTAACTTCATTTATATCTTTCTGGTGTTTTTATAAGTTTCTCACATTATTTTATATAGGGTGTTCTTCTATTAATGATCTTTTTTTTGTCGGTACAGAATTATTTTGAATGTGTGATCTGTGACCTTGGTGGTGATTTACTGTGTTGTGATAGTTGTCCTCGGACCTATCATACCGAATGCCTCAATCCACCTCTTAAGGTAAATGATATATTTTTTTCCATGTGTCCTTCGTAATCGTAGATTCGCCATACCCAAATTTGGGAAACTTATCTTACTCCTTATTTCGTCTCCTCTAGCGGATTCCAAATGGTAAGTGGATCTGCCCAAAATGTTCCCCAAACAGTGAAGCACTCAAGCCTGTCAATCGTTTAGATGCCATTGCTAAGAGAGCAAGAACAAAAACCACGAAAAGAAATTCACAAGCTGGACCAAAGTGCGAGAGAGCTTCCCAGATTTATTGCAGTTCTATAATTTCTGGAGAACAATCTTCAGAGAAAGGGAAATCTATATCGGCCGAAGAGAGCAAATCCATAGGAAAGGGAGTTTATTCTTCCCCAATGGATGGGTGTTCGACTGCTGAGCTTGGTCATGCATCTGCGGATGACCGACCCGATTCACCATCTCATGGTGAAGATGATCTGGGAAAACCTGTCATACCCACTGCAGATCCGCCTTCTGATGCAGGATTAACTTTGCCGTCCTGTGCAGATCTCTCCGAATCTAAAGTATCAGATACGGAGAAAAATCATGAAGCACCTGTGGAGAAGTTGGAACATGCTTCCAGCGAGATTGTGGAAAACAATACCATTGCTGAAGTGGAGACTGGAAAAGGTAAAAGGAAAAAACGGAAGCGTGAACTAAATGATGGGGAAAGTCCTAAAAGGTGCAAGACTGATAAGAAACGTGTAAAGAAAAGTTTGCCCAAAGTGGGCTCTCAGAATACCAAAACACCGGAGTCTATGAAAAAAAAGAAAAAGAAAAATCGTGTGACTTTAAAATCATTGTCCAAGTCTCAGTCCAAGACAGAAATACCAGAAAAAGTGAAGGTATGTTTTCGTAATTATCATAGGAGATTTGGTAGAGTTACAAGATTCAGAATCGTTTCAAGCTTGTTTTTCTTACATTCTGTATTTAATGTTGAGTATCTTCTGCATTAATGTAAAGAGTCTTTGGTCAATATTGCATGTAGTGTTTCCTGTTCTGTCCT
The DNA here is from genome assembly GCA_900406345.1 of Erysimum cheiri. NCBI lineage: Eukaryota > Viridiplantae > Streptophyta > Magnoliopsida > Brassicales > Brassicaceae > Erysimum > Erysimum cheiri. Next base: position 3,193 of record OVAQ01000480.1, read on the forward strand.
GAAGATTGTGTCTCTGTTGAATTGTGAATTGTGATTTTGAGTTCTTATATAACCAGTGTGACATTTTGTTCTGCTTAACATTTTGCAAAACCTGGTTGGTTATTCTCCCCAAACTCAATATTTATGTTGCTTGTTTATTAGTAGAATGGTTTCTCACTAGTAGTTACAATAGATGTGACCTCTGTTTCAGCAAATAGATTGTGGATACCTCTTTTAACTGCAGGAGCTTGGAAATAGTTTGATGTTTCTTCATTAGGATTTTTAAAAGAATAGTTATATAGAGTTGAAATTTTTTAACAAACCATGTTTGACTGTCCTATTGATTTCAGTCTTTATTTGTTGTTATTCTTGTATTATCTTTCATTTAGTATATGTTCTTATCTACTTATTATACGTATTAATGCAGAAGCTTTCCAAGGAGGAACGTCGTGCAGTACGTGGCAAAGATAAATCTTCTAAGTTTTTGGATGATAAAAACTCTTTTCCTCCAGGAAACCTCCAGGTATCTATCCTTGTGTCACTGCCATTAGAAATATTTTTTGTTCCTTCAGAATTGTCCATAGTGATGCACCTTCATTTCTAGTGACTTATGTGTTGCTCATGCTTGTTAATATATGTTTTCATTCTTTTGTTTGTGGTTTCCTAACAGGTTGATCGTGTTTTAGGCTGCCGAATCCAAGATCCGACTAAAACCTCGCTGGGTAGTGCTGTTTCAGATGACTTGTCTTCTGATAATTTGCAAGCTAATGACCAGCGGGATAGCTCAGTACAAGATACAAATGCTGAATTAGTAGTTGCCGAGGACAGACCAGATTCTTCTTCTGAGACAGGTAAAAGTTCCAGGGATTCACGTCTGAAGGATGAAGATATGGATGAATCTGCTTTAGGTACTGAGGGTTTGGTTGAGGGGAAAGAAGAGATGCTTTCAGAAGACAATTCTGATGCCACAATGAGTAGACATGTGGATAGTGAAGATATAAAAGTTGGTGAAACACCTGTATCTGTTGAGAGGGAGTTACTTGAAGAAGCACATCAGGAAACAGGGGAAAAATGCACTGTGGCTGGGGAAGAAGTTGAGGAGCCTGTTGCTGCTAAAACTTCAGATCTTATTGGTGAGACGGTATCATATGAGTTTCTTGTTAAATGGGTGGGAAAATCCAATATTCATAATAGTTGGATTTCTGAGGAGGATCTGAAAGGTCTTGCTAAAAGAAAACTGGAGAACTACAAATCAAAGTACGGTACAGCTGTAATAAATATCTGTGAAGATAAATGGAAACAGCCTCAGAGAATAGTTGCTCTTCGGGTTTCAAAAGAAGGTAACCAAGAAGCTTACGTAAAATGGTCAGGCTTAGCTTATGATGAATGCACATGGGAGAGCTTGGAGGAGCCTGTTCTTAAGAAATCATCCCATTTGGTAGATCTTTTTCATCAGTATGAGCAGAAAACATTGGAAAGGAATAGTAAGGGTAATCCCGCAAGGTCAAAGGGTGAAGGTCAACAAAGTGAAATTCCTACCCTCACAGAACAACCTCAAGAGCTCAGAGGAGGTGCCTTGTTTCCCCATCAGCTTGAGGCTTTGAATTGGTTGCGTAGATGCTGGCATAAATCGAAAAATGTAATACTTGCTGATGAGATGGGGCTTGGAAAAACAGTGTCTGCTAGTGCATTTCTCTCTTCGCTTTATTTTGAATTTGGAGTTGCAAGACCTTGTTTAGTTTTGGTTCCACTTTCAACAATGCCAAACTGGCTATCTGAGTTTTCTCTTTGGGCTCCACTCCTTAATGTTGTGGAGTATCATGGAAGTGCAAAAGGAAGAGCCATAATTCGAGACTATGAGTGGCATGCTAAGAATCCTACTGGGACGACCAAGAAGCCGATATCCTACAAATTTAATGTCCTTTTAACTACTTATGAAATGGTTCTTGCTGACTCATCTCATCTACGTGGAGTTCCATGGGAAGTTCTTGTGGTTGACGAAGGGCATCGTCTAAAGAATTCAGAAAGTAAGCTGTTTAGCTTGCTCAACACATTCTCTTTTCAACACCGTGTGCTTTTGACTGGCACCCCTCTTCAAAATAACATTGGTGAGATGTATAATCTGCTCAACTTCTTGCAACCATCTTCATTTCCTTCTTTGTCTTCTTTTGAGGAGAGGTTCCATGATTTGACAAGTGCTGAGAAAGTAGAGGAACTGAAGAAACTTGTCGCTCCTCATATGCTTCGCCGGCTTAAAAAAGATGCCATGCAGAATATTCCTCCAAAGACTGAGAGGATGGTCCCTGTTGAGTTGACATCAATCCAGGCTGAATATTATCGTGCAATGCTAACTAAGAACTATCAGATACTACGAAATATCGGGAAAGGCGTGGCGCAACAATCAATGCTTAACATAGTGATGCAGTTGAGAAAGGTTTGCAATCACCCATATCTCATACCAGGTACTGAGCCGGAGTCTGGGTCAATGGAATTTCTTCATGATATGAGAATAAAAGCGTCAGCCAAGTTGACTCTGTTGCACTCCATGCTTAAGGTGCTACAGAAGGAAGGCCATAGAGTTCTGATATTTTCACAGATGACAAAGCTTCTAGACATTCTGGAGGACTACCTGAATATAGAATTTGGGCCTAAAACATTTGAAAGGGTGGATGGTTCTGTTGCTGTAGCTGATCGTCAGGCAGCTATAGCACGTTTCAATCAAGACAAAAATCGGTTTGTTTTTCTGCTATCGACACGTGCCTGTGGTCTTGGTATCAATCTGGCAACGGCTGATACTGTTATTATCTATGACTCTGATTTCAACCCTCACGCTGATATCCAGGCCATGAATAGAGCTCATCGAATTGGACAATCCAAACGACTTTTAGTATACAGACTTGTTGTCCGTGCTAGTGTTGAAGAGCGCATTTTGCAGCTGGCCAAGAAGAAGCTGATGCTCGATCAGCTTTTTGTAAACAAGTCCGGATCCCAGAAGGAATTTGAAGATATTCTACGCTGGGGTACTGAAGAACTTTTCAACGACTCTGCTGGTGAGAACAAGAAAGATACAGCTGAAAGTAATGGAAATATAGATGTAATCATGGATTTAGAAAGCAAGAGCAGGAAAAAAGGTGGTGGCCTCGGAGATGTTTATCAAGACAAATGTACAGAAGGAAATGGGAAGATTGTTTGGGATGAGGTTGCAATTATGAAGTTGCTTGACCGGTCAAATATTCAATCAGCCTCCACCGATGCTGCTGATACTGAGTTGGAGAATGATATGCTTGGCTCTGTAAAGGTGAGGAATCATATTCATATGCTTGTCTTGCTAAATGACATGATAATATGCACCTTTTTTTTGTCACAACTGATATGCACTGTTAGGTTTCCAGTTGCAAGTTTTTCTTAAGCTGATTAAAGAGGAACAGTAAGACAGGCCTCATTAGATTTACTCAAATGACCCTTGTATTACCTGAAGGCTGCTTTTGGTTGCTTTAACTACATAGTTGAATTGCTTTCCTTTATTAATGGTTTATATATTTCTACTTAAACAGCCTGTTGAATGGAATGAGGAAACAGCTGAAGAACAAGTTGGAGCTGAATCACCTGCTCTGGTGACTGATGATACTGATGAACAGAGTTCAGAGAGGAAAGAAGATGATGTAGTTAATTTTACTGAAGAAAATGAATGGGACAGGCTTCTGCGTTTGAGGTTAGACTTCCCTCTTGTTCTGAGTTCAGCCACTTGGCTCTGTTATTTGCTTTGGTCAAAATGATGTTCATACGGACAACTGTATTTGTAGATGGGAGAAATATCAGAGCGAGGAAGAAGCAGCGCTTGGTAGAGGAAAGCGTTTGAGAAAGGCTGTTTCATACAGAGAAGCATATGCCCCACATACCAGTGGACCTGTAACTGAGGTAACTGTTTTACTCTACTCCGAAAAGCATCTTTTTGTGGCATGAGCCTATGAATACCTTTGTTGTGTCATTTAGTATTCCTATTTTATAACTATTGCAGAGTGGCGGTGAAGATGAGAAAGAACCAGAACCGGAACTTAAGAAGGAATATACACCTGCAGGGCGAGCCCTAAAAGACAAGTTGTAAGTTTTCGGTCCAAGTCTATTCATTGTTCGACATTTGCTTGGTTGATAAAAGTGAAGTTGGAAAGTTTTGTACCTTCTGCATATATTTAGATAAATTCACGTCTGCTTCCCAGATGTATATTACTTAGCCTAAAGATTGTGATCTTTCCTGATAAGAATTAAGATGACAAAAGAAGATACTGAAGCCATACCAATTTGTGTAAATTTGGTTAGAAGATATCAGATTGGTCCTATTAATTTGCTGGTGAAGTAAAACCTATAGCGCCTTGTCATGCTTAATTTAAGGTCTTGAATAACAGTTTCTTTATTTCCTGCTAAACAGTTCCAGGCTGCGAGAAAGGCAAAAGTACCGAATTGCAAACAGGAATTCTGTTGAAGATTCTCTTCCTAACGGCAATGTGGATCAGGTAGCTGAAGCAGCTAATCAGGACGAAGAAAGCCCTACATTAATGGACTTGGACGATAGCAAAGCCAGCGAGCAATGTGATGCACAGAAACGAAAAGCCAGTTCGCTAAGGCTAGACAGTTCTTCAGATCCTACACCAGATCTTCGAGGCCAACATCATCATGGCGCAGAATGTCCGCCATCTTTACCCCCGAATAACCTGCCAGTTCTTGGACTGTGTGCTCCTAATTTTACCCAATCAGATCCCTCCCGGAGAAATTATTCTCGTCCAAGTAGTAGACGGAATAGAACCATGACAGGTCCTCATTTTCCCTTCAATCTACCCCAAACCTCGAGCTCGGTTGAGAGGGAAGCAAATGACCAGGAGCCTTCTATGGGTAAACTAAAACCACAGAACGTAAAGGAAGAACCTTTTCAGCAGCCTCATAGTAATATGGATGGTTGGCTTCCACATCGTCCGGTATTTCTCTCCCTCATTTACATGCAATTTCTTTTTAAATACTCTACTTCACATACACATATATATAAAATATAACATATTCTATACTTATATATGGGTTACATCTTATGAACATTGCAGTTTCCTCCGTCAGGGGATTTTGAGCGTCCCCGAAGTTCTGGACCTTCTGGTGCTGCTTTTGCTGATTTCCAGGAGAAGTTTCCGCTACTTAACCTTCCATTTGATGATAAGCTGCTTCCTCGATTTCCTTTTCAGCAGAGAACCATGGGAACTTCGCATCAAGACATCATGGCCAATCTTTCAATGAGGAAAAGATTTGAAGGTACTGGTCATTCTATGCAAGACCTATTTGGCGTACCATCAATGCCGTTTCTACCCAATATGAAAATCCCTCCTATGGATCCACCTGTGTTCAGCCAACAAGAGAAGGAATTACCGCCTTTGGGTTTGGATCAGTTTCCATCAGCTCTGTCATCTATCCCAGAGAACCATAGAAAGGTGCTGGAGAATATAATGTTAAGAACAGGTTCCGGAATTGGTCACTTACAGAAAAAGAAAACAAGATTTGATTCATGGTCCGAGGATGAACTAGATTCTCTCTGGATTGGGGTTCGCAGGCATGGGCATGGAAACTGGGAGACAATTCTCAGGGATCCAAGGCTAAAATTTTCAAAATTTAAAACACCAGATTACTTGGCAGCAAGGTGGGAAGAAGAGCAGCGTAAATTCTTGGATAGTCTTTCATCTCTGCCATCTAAGCTAAGCAGGACTGATAAGTCAACCAAATCTTCCTTGTTTCCTGGTCTTCCCCAAGGTATAATGAATCGAGCTTTACATGGAACTAAATATGCCACTCCTCCAAGGTTTCAATCCCACCTCACAGATATAAAACTCGGATTCAGTGATCTAGCATCTCCCCTTCCTTTGTTTGAGCCATCTGATCACCTGGGATTTCGAAGTGAGCCTTTTCCTCCAATGGCAAATCTGTGCACTGACAATCTTCCTGGGGATCCTTCTGCTGGGCCATCTGAACGACCAGGGACATCGACAAATATTCCCAACGAGAAGCCTTTTCCTCTCAATTCTCTTGGCATGGGAAATTTAGGTTCACTGGGTTTGGATGGTTTAAGTTCCTTAAACACACAGAGAGCGGATGAAAAACGGGATGCCATTAAGCGCGGCAAACTACCTTTGTTTCTAGATATGCCATTACCTCCAATGCTTGATTCAAGCAACAATGTGTTCTTGGGAAGATCAGCCAACCCATCTTTCCTTAATCCAAATCGAGGATTGAATCTCTCCAATCCGATGGGGAAAGACATAATGGGAAGTAGCTCTTTAGAGAACAAGCTACCTCATTGGTTACGTGATGTTGTGACTGTTCCTATCGTGAAGTCACCTGAACCACCCACTCTACCTCCAACTGTGTCAGCTATAGCTCAATCAGTCCGCGTTCTATATGGTGAAGATTCTACCACCATTCCACCGTTTGTGATACCGAAGCCGCCACCTCCTGTTCCTAGAGATCCAAGACATAGTCTGCGGAAAAAAAGGAAACGTAAATTGCATCCATCGAGTCAAAAGACTACAGACATTGCGAGTAGCAGCCACAATGTTGTACAAAGCAGCTCTCAAGGCAATCCACAAACAACCGCAACTCCTTTGCCCCCACCATCTCTATCAGGTGAAACTTCAGGGTCTTCTCAACCCAATTTATCTCCTCACAACCTAAACAGCACAGAACCATTGTTCTCTGAGGCAATAAGATTTCCACCACCTAAAGAAGATTCTGTGGTCGCATTATCACCACCTGAAGCACCAAGGCCAAGTCGAGAGGATATCGCTGATACCACAAAGTCAATCTCGCTAGAGAGCAAAAGCTCTGAACCAAAATCTACTAACCAATATGGAGACTCGGATCCAGAAGATGAAAAAATTGAGTCTGACCGACTCCAGCTTCATTCAGATAAGCATTTAGATGAGAAGCCAGAGGAACAAGAATCTGAATGTGCATTGAACAAGCAATGTAACCCCACTGAGGCTGAAAGTCAAAACACCAAAACAGAAGAAGAAGCAGAGGAAGAAGAAGAAGAAGAAGATGAAGCAGAGGAACAAGAAGAAGAAGAAGCAGAAGAAGAAGATGAACAAGAAGAAGAAGAAGAAGAATCCATGAAGGTGGTGTCTGATAATTCTCCTGGTGACGATTGAAATCTTCAGTCAAATTGCATTGAAATTACCAGTGTTGCTTTTTTTAGGTCTTTGCAATCATCAAAACTTTACTATATGCTATTAAGTTTTGTAGGTATGACGCAAATCGGTGAAGAAGCAGTATATGTATTGTGACTTCCATTTTTATCTTTGGTTAATTTTTTTGATTGTAAAGCTTGTGTGAGGGAATGAAGAAGCTATTCTAGTGATCTAACTGGTCTGTTTGGATTGTGTAAAACCAGACACTTTAGATTGTAATGCTTAGTAGAAGAAATCTTAATTACTGCCATTGGAAATTCAGTTCCGGTTTAGCACATTTCACTTAACCGGATTATGTATATTTCATTTCTTACCTTTGGTCCTTTGGACTTGTATTATTACTATTAGTCTTCAGATGTATACTTCTTGTATTGCTTTGAAGTTTAACAAAGTGGAGGTCCTGGAGGATATATTCATTTTGAAAGACTCTGAATAGTCTAGAAGGTCTCCTTTTCTCCTGACATTTAATATGCTTAGTGATAATAAATTCCACAATTTGAGTGTGGTTTGGAGACTTTATTGATGGTGAAGATTTTTGATCAAAATTGGTCAAAAATAGACCAACTCTAAGAAATTGACACACTAACACTAACCAACTCTCGTTAGCTCAACTAAACCTTTAATCTTTGTTCAACTAAACATCATTTGGCTTAGGTTTTAGGAAATTATGAGATTACCCTTAACCATGTTCGACGACTTCTTCACTTTTGTTTTCTTTGTTTGCTTTTAATTTAATGTAACGCATAAACAGATAAGAAATTAACAAACACACTGAATGCATATATATTTAATTTGTATGTGAGTTTGGAATAATGGGATTGGCTTTTAAGACATTAATTTGGCTTAGACACTTTATAGGCTTTTCTGGTTTTGGATGCGATATACCTAATACCTAATTTCTTTGACATGATCATAATACTATAACATTATTTGCATTTGACTTAGATCATAAACCTTTTTTTTTTTTTTTTTTTTTTTTTTTTTAAAAAAANTTTTTTTTTTTTTTTTTTTTTTTTTGTTGTAACTAAACTCATATTTTAGATATAAAAGATGCACACAAGATTATAAAGGCAATTTTTTACTTAAAAAAAAATAATATAGAGATTATAAAGGCAGTTTGAATTGAATATTAGTTTGGTAGGTGAGTCATGCACCAAACAAAGTTTCTGATGCGTGTTTTGTAATTTTTGGCTAACAAAATTACTTTTGATAAAACGATGTCTCGGTTGGAAAGAAAAGAAAAGATGAATATATAAAAAAAAAAATACTTTTGATAATAGAAACTTTCTTATTTTGATTTATCTTTTAAAACATGAAATGTAATGAAACTACGTGAGACTTGCTTTCAGACAAAAGGAAAAGTGTACAAATTACCAAAAAGATAACAACGATATATAAAAAGAAATGAAAGATATATATAACAGTAAAGAGATTTTTTTTGAGAAAATAGTTAAAGAGATTACATAATTGAGTAAATAAAAAATAAACAAGATGTTGGTTGTAATAATTTTCGTTGTTCATATATACTAGTTAAAACTATTTTACCGTTCTAGAACGTTTTTTCGATTACTTAAACTATACTCTTACGTTTGAACAAGAAAAAAACTATACGTTTAGGTCAAAGCTTATCTCTTGACCATTTATAAGTGGAAGGTTCTCTATAGTTATCTTTTCCTTTTGTTTGTCTTGTATTTTATTTGTTCTTAGAAAGCATAAATGATACAGACAGAAAGAAAGTATATATATTTGGTGTGTTGGCTTTTGATTAGTGGAGTAGAAGTCACATTTCCAATAAAAGAAAAAGAAACTAACTTATTTCAAAGTTACTTACTT
>OVAQ01000480.1:18666-31267 GCA_900406345.1 Erysimum cheiri
ATATATAACTTGTAAAAAGTAAACAAACACCATTAATTCATCAAAATTAAAGAGAACTAGTTACAACTTTAGCTTTTGACATCTTTTTTTTTTTTCTTTCGAAACAAGAACGGGAATATAAAAAGTAATATTATTTTCAGTTGAAGTACTCTATAGACAAAAATTACATAAAAATGTGGTAGCTAAGCTTTGTGATACATTTTCTTGAAGTGTCAAAAATGTATATCTATGAGATTTTCCCAAAAATAGGTACTTTTCATAAGAGTATTGTGAAAATAGGCAGTTTTATAAACTTATTATAGTCTTATAGAAATATCGTTTTTTTCACTTTAAAAGAAAAAGAAAAACTAAAATGCTAAGTGCCTTAAAGTTTTATAAACCCAAAATCTTATATTTATTTTTATTTTTATTGCAAAAATGCTAAGTGCCTTAAAAAAAATTATAAACCCAAATCTTACAGATTTTTTTATTGCAATAATGCTAAATGCCTTAACTTTAAGAAATTTCACAGTACATACGTTTTAAGAAACGTGTTAACTTTTTGTATAAAATAATTGAACTTTGAAAATAATTCATTTGTATTTTCTCTTTAATAGGACAGAATCACGGATGAGCTGTGGAAAAGATACCACCGCCACGTTCACACCGCTCATTTTGCTAATAGATGACAGCTAAACACACGTACTTATCTCTAATAGTAAGAGTCTATAATTATCGATAGCTTTGTAGTTATCTGAAATAGTAAGAGTCTATAATTATCGTAGGTATTATCAATCTGTAATAGCAAGATGCCCCTAAAACTATTCGAAGTACCTATCCACAATGAAATACAACTACAAGACTACATTCAAATAGAAATAATTGTATTTGACAAACTCTTACAANTAAGAGTCTATAATTATCGTAGGTATTATCAATCTGTAATAGTAAGATGCCCCTAAAACTATTCGAAGTGAAATATCTATCCACAATGAAATACAACTACAAGACTACATTCAAATAGAAATAATTGTATTTGACAAACTCTTACAAAGTTACCTAGAACATTCTTTGCATAATTTGGTAATTAAAGGATTAATACTAAATTAAAATAAGTTTTTCTTAATTGTATACCTGTTTGACTGGTAAAAGAACCAGAACTGAGACACGGTTTATTCGAAACAAAAAAAAAAAACAAAAAAAGTTCGAAAGAAAGAATACAAAGCATCTTAAGTAAAGTCTTCGAGGAGATCATCCTCTATATGTTGTCATCACGTGTTGCTTCTTCTTCAAGAAAAATTACATCCAAATTTTTAATATTATATCTTATATTTGTATAACATCACTAGCTACTAGCTAGTGCATACATACTTAATTACAAAGCAAAGGATGATAATTGTATATACACATTAGATTGATATATATATGATGAATGATTATTAATTCAATTGGCGAAATATTCGATTTTACAATGTTTTGATGGTAAAAATTCGTTATATGATAAAGTGATTCAATTGGACCATATAATATATGTATAAAATGATAGAGATTGAACGCGGATTGTTTCTCTAATTCAATATACAAATGGTCAAGAAGCCATATTAATGATCAGTGTAAAATACAAATGCAAATAACTATCTTTTAAAACTATTGTATAAGCCAACGTCAACGATCTCTCTCTCCTCCACATATAAATGAACCATGCACTCTTGAGTTTTAGCGTCTTTGCAAGCTAAAACACGACGAAAATAAAACAACCACACCAACAAATAAAAACCAAAAATGAATAATAATAATAACTTCAAAACAGACCAATATGAGAAGTACATNAATACAAATGCAAATAACTATCTTTTAAAACTATTGTATAAGTCAACGTCAACGATCTCTCTCTCTCCTCCACATATAAATGAACCATGCACTCTTGAGTTTTAGCGTCTTTTCAAGCTAAAACACGACGAAAATAAAACAACCACACCAACAAACAAAAACAAAAAATGAATAATAATAACAATAACTTCAAAACAGACCAATATGAGAAGTACATCAAGGCGATTAAAGAATCAGAGAAGCCTCAAATGTTTTGTAAGTTATATTTATCAGTATTGCTACTAAACGTCGTATCTATGTATATATATTTGATATATTCAAAGTAAACTTATTTTAGTTTCTTCTTTTCTCTATTGAAGTATGTTCCAATTAATGCAGCTAAAAAACGATCTTATAACAGATCTAAGAGAAATATGCCAACGACTCTCCTCAATGCAAACCCTAGCAATTTCCGCGACATAGTTCAGAAATTCACCGGACGTTCTGCCAGCATTGATGTATCCGTCAGAAGAAAAGGTCCGGTGACGTTAGACTTCCGGTCGCCGGCTTCGGTTTCGAAAGAAGTTATTTTCCCGAGCTCCGGTGATATCCATAAGCACGAGTGTGTCATTGATAGGCACGTGAGTGATCGGGAGAGTCACGTGACCATTGAATGTGAAGGTGAGAAAACGGCGTCGTGTGGAATGAGTCAACTAAGTGATGATTGTGAGCTTTATGGTGGGTGTGATCATGATAATGGTCATGATAATTATGAATATCATAATGATGATCATGATATTATAAGGGAATACTTGGAAAAAAGTAGCTTTGATGGCGTGATTAATATGGATTTTGATGAGTTTTACCCTGACGCCGTAATGGTGGAGGAGTTTTTGATGAGAGATCTCGACATATGATTATGAATTTATGATTTAGTTGTTTTATAGTATAGATTATGAAAATCATCATGTATGATATATGATGATACTGAAACATTAGCGTAATTCTTGAATGTAACGATGCTACATTTATGTTATATAATATATTCAAGTAAAATTCTTTAACAAAAAAAATATTTAAGTTTTAAGTTTCCAATATATATTACTCCATCTATTAAACAAATGTTGTTTTGATATTTTAAAAGTCTTCATTTTAATTAGTCGCATGAAAACAAGTAAACTCTTAGATCGATGTATGTTTTTTTTTTTTTATTAATTTGAAGTATGATAATTTAAATTACTCTTTGTAAAGTTACACTGACTATAAAACAAATTTTATTTTTGTAAAAAAGTCCAAATCACTTACCTTATTATATAATGCAGTGACTATAAAATAGTAATATCATTTGAACATTAAGTTGACGACCTTGTACGTACTAAATCGACAACGGAACGTTTTACGACTTAGTCAAGCAACTTCAATGTACGCAGGTTATCTATTTTTTTTTTGTTTTTTGTTTTCTGTTTTAATATTGAAATGCGTTGCGAAGATATGATATGAAATTTCATTTAGTAGATAAACCGCGTATGTTTAATTTGCTTGACTAAGTGGTTAACAATATATTTTCTACAAATTGATGGACTGTGGCTGGTTTTTGTTTTAAAGTTGGCCGGCTTAACATTTTTGTGACCCAAAAAATATGAAAATTTAATCTCGTTTGATCTAGCTAGAGTCTAGACCAACTTTTAATAATTGTCGACCTAATATTACTTTTAGCATAAATCATCCATTGCAAAGAAGTTCGAACTTGAGGAAATCAGGTATAATTCTTTTAGATGAACCAAATCTACACCACAGAACTTCCCATATTTTTACATGCAAGAATCTCTAAAACTTTAATTTGGCTTAAATATATATATTTTTTTTGGGTCACAAAAATGTTAGGATGCTTATGAATAAATTGAAAAATTAAGAATTATGGCTGAAAATGAATAAAGTAGGTAAATCCTAAAACTGATTTGCTAAAACAAATTCAGCCAGCTAGACTTTTACATTTCCTTAGTTAATATTTGTCACTAGTTGAAGCAGATAATTAAATGCATGACACCACAAAAGTTTCAAGACTGGGTCATCTATTATTTAATTTTTTTTTCATATATCCCACATATATATTTAAGAGAAATTTTCACATTACTTCCAAATAAGTTGAGATGGTAATAATATGTATGACTTTCATTTAGGACGTTCACTCATACTTATTGTTCATCTAGCTTCATTCTTTATATAAGACAACTTTTGAAACATATACCCCACCAATTTTATATTAGATATTGAACACACATGAATTGCTGTCAGTAAAACGAAACAAAGTAAAAGTCAATTTAGAATTTTCCTTAGTCAATGAATGAGATATGTCTATTTTGTTATAACTAAAATCTTATAAACCAACAAAATTTTAACTTATAATAAATTTTAAACCCTATGGTCAAGATCTTGGACTAGTTGAATACGGAAACTAAATTTAATAAGTCAACTTGGTATCAATATGTTGTTAGAGTCCTTTCACATTTCAGAAGAACACATGTATCATTTGATTGATCTATTTGGCTTAAAATGTTAAAATTTTGTGACAGTACAATAAAAATTGAATAGAGAAAAAAAAAAAAAAAGTTGAATAGAAATTACTTCTTTTATGGCTAAGTTTAGTACTCTACGCTACAAAAATCCACTATGATTTCGTCATATTTATATAGTTAAAAATCATTAGTTCGTCTCTTTCGGTTAAGTTTGTATATGTATATAGTTTGTAACATCAAGAATAATTAAACTTTAGATGTTATTCTTATCTTATTTATGTAACTACAATATATATATAGATGATGTCTTCTTGTCCACTCGTTATACTTAAACCGTACGGATGAAGGATAAGTAAATTAAATAATACTATATACAATATAAACATATTTGAACGTAAAACGTTATACGTGACGACGTTTCTCTATCCATGGTTCCTCTACACGTCTTAGAAAATAAAACGCAATTGTTCGTTGTTTGCGTAACAAGATTTGTAGAAATCATATATATTATAAACACAAGTTATAGGAATATTCAACATCTATTTGTCTCTCTATATATGTATATAAAGTTGAACAAATTGATAGAGCTGTGAAGTGTGAACNCTCTACACGTCTTAGAAAATAAAACGCAATTGTTCGTTGTTTTGCGTAACAAGATTTGTAGAAATCATAAATATTATAAACACAAGTTATAGGAATATTCAACATCTATTTGTCTCTCTATATATATATATATAAAGTTGAACAAATTGATAGAGCTGTGAAGTGTGAACCATAAGATGATTACGACATTTGATGTATGTTTCCAAAGGTTTTTTTTCGATCTAATCTCTGTTTTGACTTGGTAAAAGCAAGATGTGAGTATTGTCTTTGAATTTAAATTGTGTAGTGTAAGAAAAGAACAGCTGAAAACAAAAACTAAAAAATCTGCATGAGTTTATCCTAAGTAGTGCGTTAACTTTATCCGTATAATTAATTTTAATTTTGTAAACTTAATACCACGATCTTAATTTAATTATATTTTTTTAAAAAGAAAAGAATTAGTGATTCAAATCGTTAAAAAGAAAATTAGACAAAAAAAAGTTAAAACTCACCAATTGTATGATTTGACCGAACAACTTTAACCCCTAAAAAATCAATGTTAACAGTGACGTTGATGAAAATCTTCATCATTTTTCTAGTCCTTTCAAATCAAATTTTGGATGAAATATCCCCGAATATAAAAACCTAACTTTCAAATATATTTGTAGAAGACGAAAAAAAGAATTAATTGGTTTCTCAGCACTGATGAATTTAATTGGTTTCTCTAACGATCAATATACGACCCAATGTAATTATTTGGGCATGTGAATATAAAGCAACGTTTTGATAAAACTATATAATTCCCGCTTGATTATTTTAAAAAAATGGTATTAGCTATATACATATTATTAGTATGCATTGCTTACATCATTAGTATTTTTTTTTAATGGTATATCTTACTAATATGAAAAGGAAAGTACATTTAAAAAAATAAACATCTACATCATATATCACAACCATGGATGTTGTGACCTACGACAATCTTGTCGTTAATACGATAAAAAATTGTCTTGTGTACATCCCTGAATCTAGGTGAATCATTGTCCTCTAGAGTTATTCTAGGGAGATTGGGCCGACCAACATAGAACTTCATAAACTCCTTTGATTGCCTTATAGTTGCATTAAAAAATTTCCCATTTCACGTATTGGGGTCCACAAGGATNCGTACATTTTTTTTTTTTTTTTTTTTTTTTTTTGGGGTCAACTGAATCGTACATTGTTTAAATCCAAATCCAAGAAGGCTAATGGGTAGTCTCCACCTTTAATTTCTTTTGTAGCAACCAGGGAGGGAGCTAGTGATTTCTCATCTTCAGTTATTTCAATTCCGTGATTTACCGTTTTAGCTAAGCGCAAAATTAACTCATCCTTACTTCCAGTTACACTTAACAAACGTAACCTAAGCTTACTTTTTAATTCAAGATCCATTAACTCAGGAATTGGTTTACCTCGTAGCTCTCCAAAATACCCATTTTCCTTCATCCAAATGGGATACATCTAAACGTAATTCCATAGCCGATCGATTTCCTTGCTTTGTTGTTCTCAAACCATGTTTCACAAGCTCTACAATCAAATCCTTATTGTAAATAAATCATCAAGATCGTTGGAACACTTACCATCTTGTTAACATATTATATTTATTTTTATTGCTACACTGACTATTATACTATTTCTTTTTCATGGATACATGGTCATGTTCGAACAAAATTGGGACAAAGATTTTATTTGTTCATAGTTATTCCATTAAAATAATTGAGGCGGAGATATGCTTGGTTAAAAAAATTCATAATCCTTTTTGAAGGGTTTAGAACATATATCGCGGAAAAAAAAAAAAAATTTGAAACATATGCTCGATCAAAATAATCATTCCGACCAAGAAATATGTTTAGGGAATGATTGCTTTCAAGGTTATGATAAATTCAATACAAAAATTGTTTATTTTGCTCATCGTACGGAAAAATATGAAGTGAAAGGATTTTATATGACATTTCAGTTATGGCTATTGGCTTCTATGCCAAAGTTAGAAAAAGAATATGTTTGGTTGGACAACAATTATTTAGATCGATTTATCTGTGCCAGATATTTAAAACCTTACAACATATATTGTATGAAGATTTTGAAGCTATTGAATACTTTGTTAGATTATGAGAAGAAATAGCATGCATTTTAAGAAGTTGTTTTCACTTTTATCCGTATAATATTATCTTCGTAAATTTTATATAATCTATTTAGATTAGCAAACCATTTTAGTTAAAATATACTTGTTAATAAAATAGTGATTCGAAATTGTTAAGAAAAAAACTAGGAAAAAATGTCAAAATAAACTTTTGAAGTTTGAGTTGACCTATCCATTTTTTTTTTAAAAATCAACATTATGCAAATAACAATGACGTTAATAAAAAATCTTCATCACAGTTGTAAAACAAAACACGGCCCAATATACTTATTTGGGCCTCTGAATCAAAGGACGGCGAGATCTCAGATAGAGAAATTTTAGATTTGTATCATAAGAGCAAAATGGTCTCTTTAGTGGAAAAATATAATAAAAATGTAGAAAAAAGTAGATTTGAAAAGTGCCATAAAAGAAAAGGCAGTTCTAAAAAATCCCCATTTTATTATATCATCTATTTAGATTACAAAATCATTTTAGTTAAAATATACTCCTACTTGTTAAAAGAACAGTGATTCCAAAATTGTTAAGAAGAAAACTAGGAAAAAATGGCAAAATAAACTTTGGAAGTTTTGAATTGACCTATCCATTTTCAAAAAAATCAACATTATGCAAATAACAATGACGTTAATAAAAAATCTTCATCACAGTTGTAAAACAAAACACGGCCCAATATACTTATTTGGGCCTCTGAATCAAAGGACGGCGAGATCTCAGATAGAGAAATTTTAGATTTGTATCATAAGAGCAAAATGGTCTCTTTAGTGGAAAAATATAATAAAAATGTAGAAAAAAGTAGATTTGAAAAGTGCCATAAAAGAAAAGGCAGTTCTAAAAAATCCCCATTTTATTATATCATCTATTTAGATTACAAAATCATTTTAGTTAAAATATACTCCTACTTGTTAAAAGAACAGTGATTCCAAAATTGTTAAGAAGAAAACTAGGAAAAAATGGCAAAATAAACTTTGGAAGTTTTGAATTGACCTATCCATTTTCAAACAAATCAACATTATGCAAATAACAATGACGTTAATAAAAAATCTTCATCACAGTTGTAAAAACAAAACACGGCCCAATATAGTTATTTGGGCCTCTGAATCTAAAGTTAAGGCCTAATACAAACCCTTGGCGCTCGAAAAATTAGGGCTTTTTCTTATCTTCACAATTCTCTCATCTCCGTCAATATTTCTCCGGCAACACCTCACCGGAACTTAGAAACGAAATCAGATTCTAATCCTTTTAGTATGAAATTATGAATTTGATCTCTAAAACATTGACAAGAGTAGTGTCTTCATCACTATACCACTCAAGAGCAGCGAAGCTCCCCACTCAAAAATGGATAATCTCGCAGCAAATCCGTGTTTACTCCGCCACAATCATCGCCGGTGGAGGAAGGAAGCCTTGGGCTAATGCATCGATGAAATCGCTGGAGAAAGAATTTGCTCCGCCGAAGAAGATTGAGTATAAGCCGGAAATTTCAAATTGGATCAACTTAATTGGATTCGTTGAACAACCTGTTCAATTCGGACCTTGTTCCGAAGGAAAATTCTGGGCTGGAACTGTGATTTCGCAGCGTTCGGGTTCAAAATCATCTAATTTCTGGTACATTTTGCTTTAGAGCTTATTGGATTTTGAGATTCTTGTGTGTTTGATGTTTGGTGTGATTATAGTGAAGTTGAAAACTTTTCAGGATTCCGATTATATTCGAGGGAGAGTTAGCTCAAATTGCAGCTCAGCATGTTAAAAAAGAGGATCGAATTCACATTTCTGGGAAGCTGTTTATTGATTCACCTCCTCCAAATGTGACATATTCTCAATCCAATGTTCAGGTGACTTTTATATAGGACTTGACTTTTCAGTTTATGGAATTAGCTTAGATGACTAGATTTAATCTGCTTCCTGTTCTTCTTGGTCGTTCATAACAGGTAATGGTTCAGAATCTTAACTTTGTACAAGCTGAAACTTCTCCGGCTTTGACGATCTCACCGCCTGAAAAAGAAGAAGTTATCACCAAGAAGCAGCCTGGTATGTCTTGTGTCTTTTTTGGTGTTATGCAATGGAAAACTTATGATAGTCTCTTTGTTGCTTTCAATTGGCGGCTATGCTAGGTCATGATCAAAGTCTCTTAAGGAGCTAGCTTTTCTATCTTTTTATACAATGTTTTAGTCAACATGATTGTCTTTAGCAGTATCTCTCTTTGTGTAGAAGGATTTGCAACGTTTGAGTTAACAGGTTTATTATATTCTATCTTTTTAGCAAGATCCAAAAAGGTTAAAGTCATAGATGAAGAAACCTCTAATTCTTGGAAGCATCTTCTTGAAAATCCTAAAGAGTGGTTGGATCACCGTGGGAATAAAGCTAACGGATTGGTAAACACACTTTGATTCGGATTCATTTCTCCCGCGGTCATGTTACTTGACATGTTCGACTATAAATCTTTTGGTTATCGATATTCTTTTGTGCAGGTAAAACCAAGACATCCTGATTTCAAGAGGAAGGTTGATAGTCTTCCTCTGTGGCTCAACACAGCTCCTGATTCGGCTTTGCTAAAACTCGAAGAGCTTGAGTTTGATGTCTTAGTCCCTAAAGAAAACATTAAACTGAAACTACTTAAAGGTAAGTTCTCCTTTCAATAAGTATTAGGTAAGTAGTGGCATTTTGTTACCGTCTCGTTTTCTAAAACGAGCTATCCTGAGATATAGGAGAGGAATCTTGGAAGGATTTGGCTCAAAACCCAGATAAATGGTTGGACAACAGATCAGAAAAGGTAATATATTGCTTGGGTTTATCTTTGAAGGTCTTCCCACGTCTCCTCTCCTGTTCTTTTTAAACTTGCAATAATGTATTTTGGATGCTTATAGACAAACGTGAAAGCCCCTGACTTCAAGCATAAGGAGACTGGTGAAGCACTGTGGATGACCGACTCTCCTACTTGGGTATTGTCAAAGTTACCACCTTTAAAGAAGAACCAAGAAAGACCTGTCATGTCCAATTCTGTCTCGCAGCTTGAGTTTGGCGTTGTAGTACCTAAAGGAAATCTGAAACAGCTTAAAAGTAAGTTCTTCTTATAGCAGGTATATGGCATTTGTAACTGTCTCCTTTTTATCTAAAACGAGCCGTCGTGAAATGTAGGAGAGGAATCTTGGAAGGACTTGGTTCAGAACCCGAATAAATGGTGGGATAACAGATTAGACAAGGTAATATATCATCTTTGAATATGAAGACATTATTCTCTTTCCATTTCCCCTCTTATGTTAATTTTCAAACTTTCCGATAATGTGTAGAGAAACGCGAAAGGCCCTGATTTCAAGCATAAGGAGACCGGTGAAGCACTGTGGCTGAGTGATTCTCCGACTTGGGCACTGTCAAAGTTACCACCTTTAAAGAACCAAGAAAGACCCGTCATGGCCTAGTGTGTGTTTTTCAGCCTTATATTGATTTTGATCACCCACCATGTAAAAAGATATCATTATCCATATAATTAACTCTGTCTAATTTTTATTTTTTATTAAGAGCATCCACTTTTAAAAATAAAGAGAGAGTGTTGAGAGTCTTCTGCAATTTTTCTACTTTTTTTCCCCGAAAAATCACTCTGGAAGACGGTGGCTAATAGCCCTGAGGCTTTACAGCGTCCACACTCGTCTGAGTCTGCTTACGCTTTGAAAGATGACTTTCTCATGACTCATTTCGCTTCCGAAAATCCACGCTCCATCAAGATTAACTTGGGATCATCTGGATTTGTTGCTAAGTCTTTTGTTAATCATGATTCTACTTCTCCTAGGTCAATTTAAAGTCTTCCTCTCTCTCATTCTGTGCTTGTTCTAAGTCATTCTGTGATTCCTAAGCAGTAGATTTTGAATCCCTAATGTTTCGGTTTCGATTTTGTTAGTTTCTGGAATCTTATCGATTTGATCTGCTACAATGGTGAATCTATTCGACTTTTTTTCTTGCTTCGATCTAAGATTTTATCCTTTTTTTATTGCTTTGATTGTACTAAACTTGATAATGATGATGATTATGATGATGTTATTGTTCTAGAAACTACACGATGATGATGATGATGATGATGTTATTGTTCTTGAACTATTGGTAGAATCAGGAACTAGAGATTCTATAAGCTCTCTTTGTCGCTGATTTAAGATGATTGAGAAGATTTACACTGGATTTGAGTAATTTGTGGCTCTTGATTCTGTATATTTGGTAATGTAATTTTTTAGGGTTTATTTTGAATTTTGACAGATTATATCATACCTAGAGGATAATATCTTTTGTCTCTTCCAAGGACACATTGAGAACCTATCGTTTTTGAAGCAGCAGTATGGGCTGAACAAAGTCACTAACCACACCAGCATTGTGATTGAGGTTTACAGGACATTTCGTGATCGAGGTCCTTACCCTGTCGAAAAAGTTGTTAGAGATTTCCATGGAAAGTTTGCGTTTATCCTCTTCGATTCTGTCAAGAAACCGTCTTCGCTGCTGCTGTAAGTCCAGCGTTTTCCTTGTCTATTTTCAGCTTCATATATATATGTACATTCTTGATCTCGATGCTTTAAGTCACATAACTTCGATTTGATTGTTGTCGATCTGCAGGACGCAGATGGGAGTGTGCCGTTCTTCTGGGGAACTGATGCTGAAGGACACATTGTTCTTTCTGATAACATCGAAATGATGAAGAAAGGTTGCGCCACATCTTACGGTACTTTCCCTAAAGGTACCAATTTTACTCCAAATGTTTTTGACTCTTTTGAAGATAAATAAAATTTACCAATTCGAAAGATCGGTATATAGCTTTTGATAATCTGGTCCAAGACTTTGTGTGTTTGTTTAAGAGCAAATCACTAAAAATGGTTACATGGTTTTGGTGTTTGAAGGTTGCTTCTTTACATCCTCGAACGGATTGAGGAGCTTCGCTCACCCAAAGAAAGAGCGTAGAAGCTGAGGCTAAGAGAGAGGGTGAAAGTACGAGTGAGGCAAATAAAAGTGCAGAAAATAAATNGCAGTGGTACATAAAGTACTTCAACAGCTGAAACACATCACATTCTTCTAAAACTTGGTCACCATAACATCAACAGAGGGTACTAAAATGCCTAGAGTCGACAGCTCCCAAAATTGGGCCGGTCATATCTAAAACCGGGATCATACATAAATTACAAGCTCAGCATAATTTAACGGGAATAGAACAAAAATTTGTTTAGTTGCTTGTGGAGTAATCTTCTTAGTCTCCATGAAACTGCTCATGACTTTGCTTGCATTTTACGTCATGAGACACCCTAGGCTTAGGGTTTTTGATATACCTTCACTTCCTCATAACTTCTTTAGAAAGATTACCTTCAAAAGCTGATAGCATGTTGTGAAATTTCTTTGGTTGTGATTATTATTATTGGTCAGTGTGTCATTAAGGAATTGTTTAGTGCATATAAACCCACCCCTAGGCTTAGAGTCAGTGGTCACATGTGATTATTATTGGTCAGTGTGTCATTAAGGAATTGTTTATGCATATAAACCCCACCCCTATTGGTTCGTACAAACTTAAATTAAGGAACTT